>JAUTBT010006834.1:0-26006 GCA_032361225.1 Lepetodrilus schrolli
CCTGCCCTAAACTGACAAGTCGTGATATAAGTGAAAGAATCTTGAAAGCGACTTAAAACCCCAATCCAAACAAAAAACAAACAAAAAAATCATAGCATTTCATTGGCAATGCAAATTAACTTTCAAATTTGAATATTTGTCAATCACGTCACACATCTTAATTTGTACACTGTTAGTAGATTATATTAACGGTCCATTTACAATTTGGATTTGTACACTTGAGTCAATTTTTGTCAAACAGTCAACTTCCTGTTGTGTAACATCTGTGATTGTCTTTAAAATATTTTATAGAGCCAATCATGCTCCATTGTGAGACCATAAGAAGTTCCCAAGTATGACGATGCAGATACGTGGAATGTTTGTAGTGGTGTAAAGCTATCAGTGCATCGTATGTAACCCACAGTATACCACAACAGTGAGGAACTGGTGGTACACTGTCAGTGTTGTGGAACAAGTGTGACGTCCACCTTTGTTTTGTCTGCAGGTGGCTGGGAGAAGCGTGGCACTGACCAGCCTGACAAGGAAGGTCCACACATACGAGATGTTCCAGAGTCTGACCGGGCTCATTGACCAGTGAGTTCACTATCTATCTATCTATCTTGTTTTAAATTCTTTTTTTTTAAATTAGTGTTTAGAGCTGCTTTCAAGATTCTTTCACTTACATCACGGCTTGTCAGTTTATGGCAGGAGGAAACTCGCAACATCCGTAGTTAACCTGCAAGCATCGGCTGGTACTGATGAGACCAAGGATGATAACTGCATTGCCACTCTACAGACTGCATCCTATCAATATTGAGTCAGAAGGGTAACTTTCGCAAACATTGATGCCGGGTCCCCGGGGCGGGATTTGAACCTGGAACCTTGGCTCCGAAGTCCAACTGTTCTACCACTGCGCTACCGCCCGCCCATGATGATATTATAGTTGAGTATGTAAGGGTATTTCGTCAAAAACATATTCGCACTAAGTTGTCAAATACACAACGAGTAAAGGTCCGTACACACCAAAATCGAACGATTTATCGCCGCAACAATCAGCGGCGACAATAGAAGATTCTATAGACATTTTTCGTTGCGAGTTTCGCGTTTGGTGTGCAAGCATATAGATAAAGAATAAGTTCTATCCCAGAACGTAAACTGCAGAGTTTCTCGCCGCGAAATTCGCCGCTAGTGTGCAAGGACCTTTAGTGTGCAGAAGCTTTCTGAATTTTGATGCATATTAATGACATAAAGGTTTTACTGTCATGTGTAGATCTTCATCTGGGAGTAATATTTCAATATTTTATCAGTAAATACATTAGTAAATACATTATCAGTAAATACATTAGTAATACATAATATATACGTTTATTAATATTCATTTAGAGAAAACAAATCAATATCCTCTCCACAATATATGACAGTGACTTATTATTTTACGACAATCATACTTTATCATAATGAGACATGGAAGGCAATCATCGTATGTTAGTCTGAGCTCTTAAGAGGAAAACATACCCATATGACTGAATCCTTAAATATGATCGTGATAGTATTCAGTCTTGAATCAGACAGTTTGCATTACGTCTATGCGGTAAACTACCGACTAGATTCATTAATCGCTAGAGAGTGAGAACATTAACGTTTGGCTAAGATAATATTCCTGTTTTTCTGATGTGTGTGGTGGTGGGGGTGGGGGTAGGGGAGGTATGTGTGACAGTGTGTGTGTGTGTGTGTGTGTGTGTGTGTGTGTGTGTGAGAGAGAGAGAGAGAGAGAGGGAGAGAGAGAGATAGAGAGAGAGCTTATTTTAAACATAATGTACATGTGCATTTATCATAACTATTATTAATAGCTATTTTCATACGGGGTAATTTTAATGATAAATATATGTAGTAATAATAATAGTAATTTACAATGCGCTAAGTCGCGCTCTTGATCATAGCGATAAACTATAGTGTATGTGTACTGAACCTTTATGTACGTGTTTTTTATTACCATTGTCAATAACCATGAGAATCGTAAAATCAATTCTCTAAGACTTGGCGTATCGGAACGATTAGCCAAATATTTATCGCATTCCACGTTCAAGTTTGGTATTCACCTATGGAATTAACAGTTACAATTACAATGTACTTGGCCATAGCTGATTTATTGCCTGTCGGTTGTGGTCAGGCTAGAGTCCGACAACACATAGCGTGACCATCGTTCTATCTCCGACCCCTCCTCTTTCATCTGATCAGTCCTCTGTCACTGATAATCGGTTCCAGGCAGGTGGTGCTACCAGTATCTTAATAATAAAGCGAACAAAGTTCCTTGTACGACACTGGTAACCATGCACTAGACTTTGCTAAACTTTCCTGACCATGCCATGTGACCAATTATCACCGTACCAGGGCGTACACATATTTCATCCTTTATGTTCACATGCATGTATATTTATTGTACACAATATGATAGGTCTATTCTTCACATATACTAATTATGAAGGCTACTCGTCGGTGAGATAAATAACATTTCTAATCTTTACATTCATACATTTGTTGTAATATACAACTCAATAATGAAATATATAAATGAGGAAAGTTCATACCGGTATATTATTATAGGGACGTATACTTTGTATACACTTTACAGTCATAATATGACATAATGTCCGATATATGTGCACAATCTCCATTATTTTCACAATAAAAATAATAAGCCGATTTAGGAATATTATTTAACCATTGCTTACATATCCATTTTAATTGATATTAATTAATTTAATTGATACTATATACGAAAAGCATAGCAGTAAAAATTAGTCCGTTGCAATTCATAGCTAGACTTTTACCTCCTTGTATATTACACTAGCCCTACCACGTACATGCGCAGTTGCCAGCATCCTATCTGGACACTCCCAGCAGAAGTGGTAATAGCCGTCAATCATGTTCCACTAGCAAATGGGATCCGTTGTTGTATCTTGCACTTCACTCATGCATATTCATGAGGTGGTTACTTACACGTACTGGTCTGTGCAATGAACTACAGAATATATTAAAACTTACATTAGTACATGCAAGTTAGTTCATTAGAATATATTTGATTAAACTATGCATACATAATTGAATGAAAACTATCATTTTTTAAAAACTGATTAACAGAAAAATCGTGAAGAAGCTTAATATAAATTTAACATATTCAATTGGTTTGTATTTTTTTGTGTGCATGACACAAACATCTAATAATATTCAAGATGTCACACATATTCGTGCATGTATTATACACGTGTTGACGTATACTACATTTAGTATATAGTACAGTTGCAACGACTTAGTTAATTCAATCTTATTATAATTACTTTCATGTACGTGTACGAATGAATCTCATAATGCTATATTTAGCTTATCGAGATATACTAGTAATTATAGTTGTATAGAATTAATTTTATACTGCAACAATTAATGCATATGCATTTTCTTCTTGAATTGTAGAATTGTAAATAAAATAATATTCACAAACAAGTATATTATCGAAATATATTTACAAATATAATTTGAACTAATTACAAGTATAGTGTTTGATTAAGGAGGAAAACAAGTATATACACAATAGCTTTACATAGAAATATGATTTATACAATTTGTTAATTTGAACTAAATTTATATGGAGCAAGAAGACATTCTGTCATTTTAGTAATGTTAATATATAAATATATTATATAACTTCTTTTCGAAATTTTGAAATAGAGGATTTCATAAGACTGGTCATATAATACTGAATTTATTAAACGAGTTGGTAAAACTGATATTATTCGAGGCTCTGCCAACGAGTTTAATAAATTCAGTAATATATGAAAACGAATGTGAGATTCTATTTATCACATAACTGTAGAAACTATTGTAATATCGATGTTCAGTCACAAACACTGTATATAGGCAAATGTCTGGGTTAAAGCAAGCGGACAAAATATAATAATAATAAATGTGATTGCATATTTAATTGAAGAAATCTTTATTAATAATCGACAAATTAAGTCCCAAGAAAAAGGTCTAAAAGAGGCCCAAACAGACTTTGATATCGCGTATGAATACAATTATAAATATCTATTGTAAAATTTATAGCATGGGCGTATTGCACTCCAAAACTCCTATGTTATGTGATAAACATTACTATCCCATAAATATTTGCATTACATGCTTACACGTTATTCATTCATAGCATCCACATTTCTAGTGTACTCACTAATATTCACTAATGCTGTGAACAAACCAACACTATTTGAAATGTTCATGTTGTGATATTTAAAATTGTTAGTTCCAATCGGAATTATATGTTGAAACAGTTAAAAAAGAACAATTCATAATTCATAATTTGTTTCTTCTGAGCAGACGATACAAGCAATTATATTCTCCAATAGTGTGTACATATGCATGGAAATAATCTACCTCTTGTTTGCGAGATAAACATAAACAGTGATGGACTTTAAATTTGTTCAAATTATTATTTATCCAGAATAATAGAAAATAGAAATTATTATGGAAAATATGGATTTCATGTTATTAAACATGTCAATAACCGTCACAGCCACTACTGAAAGATTTACAATGAAAGCGCCGAGTGAATTATTGGCTATCCTAGAAATGTTCATTTAATCATTGCTGGTGAGTTAGCTAGCCTCTTGCAAGCATCCTGATATAACTCTACATGCGTCTCTACATTAATCCACACTTGCATCTATTACATGCGCGCCGACTGTGAGAGAACTAGCAATACTCGCGCCTATACAGCAGTACACGACCAAATCTCTCATCTAGCTTCCTTCCTAAGAAAATAACTGGGGAAGTTCGCTGAAACCAAGCCTTCATCAAAGTTCATTATTTAGCTTTCCAGAATTACTTTGCTCTTTCATATCCCAGGATGTTTTGCCTGGTAAAAGTCAAAGCAAGAAGGAGATGGTCGGTGTTGGGCATGCCGTGAAAGACTACCGTTAAAGAAACACGTAGAGGGTTTAATTGACTGAACGAGGAGTCTGCAAGACGGGATCCTCAAAGGGGCTGTAGGCGCGATATTGTCATTGAAAACGGCTTAAATCCTTATCTACTGGCTGTACCTCTTTTATTGATTCTATATAAACCCGATAGTCATCAGCACAGCCGCCCCGAGCCCTGCCTTCCTTTACGAATACCAATTCTGATGTGGTGTCCAGTTTCCAACTTCAAACCTCTTACTGGCTGGTTATAGCTCTCAATAGGTCTTTACCATTCTAAATGCCACTGAAGGAAAGCAGACGACACTAATATCAAAAGGATCTTTCTAGGTTCACACGTGAGTTTCCCGCCTAAAACAAGGAATCGGTTTCACTCGGATTAATTGCTCCGATTCTGCTCGCTTCTGATCGTCTGCTTTCTCTTCTGTCAGATTGTTGTTTACGAGACGTTGATAAAGGTATGAATATCCCGTATCCGTTCCACGGAACTTGATATATTTTATCAGCAAGATGAGAATCGAACACATATAAAAAGACACAACGACCAGTACGTAGTAGAACGCTTGCATCTGATTTCCCGTAGCCGCACTCCTATGCCAGGAAGCCTCGTTATCAGTTGATGAATTGCTCATTTGCTGAGCTACCTTGTTCGACATTTGTCGAGGGATTTCATTCTGAAGGCTCATCGCCATTCCAATCCCGCTAACAGACGAGCCGTGAAGATACGGAGAGTCATTCTCGGAGAGAGAAGCCTTGCCGTGACATCGACCTGCAATGATAGATTAAAAAAGAAAGATATATTAATCATTCTTTAGAAAATGTTGCAAATTCAGAAGACAGTATGCTATCAAATATTGATGTTTTATTTTTTGTTATACGGGCTGCTATGTGTGTGTGTGTGTGTGTGTGTGTGTGTGTGTGTGTGTGTGTGTGTGCGAGAGAGAGAGGGGAGGGAGAGATATTGCCACAGAAAGCGAGAGAGATTTTGCCACAGAAAGCGAGGGAGAGAGAGAGAGAGAGTGAGTGAGAGTGAGAGTGAGAGTGAGAATGGGGAGGGGGGGGGGGTCGGTATTGTCAGGCTGTCAGAGGTATAAGAAAATAGATTATTGTATGGATTCGTTATCAAAATACACATGCATATCTACTTTACGAATGAAAGACGACTTATATATCGCTCATCCAAACACGTCAGCTATTTATGGGAGGTATATTGGTGAACATATATTCCCCACCGGAGTTACATTTTAAATGAACGCTAAGACGTAAGGTTAGATTGCAATCATAAAATAAAACGTTTGAACAAATTAAATGTAATATATTAGTACAAACTAATCAACATATGAGTGTAGTTAACGTCACTTAAATATTAAATACATTCACGTGTCAAGGAATAAAAGGTTTAAAAGTAACTTCTGATTGGCATCAACAGCTGGACTTGTCTTCACATCATGGGCGGTGTAGTAAGATAATTTTAATTCTAATTTTCAGGAATGTTATTCAAAGTAATGACCGATTTGTAAGGTTAGTACAATCTCATTGCATTAGCCACCCCGCGAACACTAATATATAGCTATCGTTTCGCTTTAACAAGACACATTTTCAGTATCTGTAATGTCATCGTGTTTAGGCAACGTCATGTCACGTGGAAAGACATACATAAACAAACAGACCGGGTTGTTTTTAATCTAGAGGTTTTCTGTACTAATTAAATTATAACATTGCAGTGAAGTAGATAACTTATAAATACAGGAATAAATAAATAAACATCATTTAAAAAAAGAAAATGAGAAAAGATAAGATAGGTGTGAAGTGGTATATGGCTCTTAAAACAATTCATTTCGTAGTCTATGTTAATTTTGCACGAAGTGACCCATAGATACAGATTGCGCTAATTGGGTTTAATGAGGTAGACAAGCAATGGAAGTGCTTATTAATCATAAATTTATACGATACAACCATAGTTTTATAATAATAATAATAATAATAATAGAAAAATATGGCCAAAAACAATACACCATACGGAATTACAATACTCCAGTAGAAGAGCAGCATGTGTGTACATGTGTGTATGTGCGTGTGTGTGCGTGTGCGAGCGCATGCGTGCGTGTATATAGCTTCTTCTTAGTAGGTCCTATATATGTATAACCACTGTGATATGTTTTCACTGTAGTTATTAGGTTACTTGATGGATTTTCATTTACTTCGAATGGACTTTCATGTCTAACCTTAACGAAATAAAGCTGCAAATTAACCACATAGATTCAAATCAGCTCCGACATATACATATTTACAGAAATGAGGCTCCTGCACAGCGCTACCGACAAATCTAGCTGTTAGGATATTCCACACACTCAGATAATAAGGAAATATGAAACGTGATATGTTAGCTGTAAATAATTAACAGTGCTTCCTAAAAACAAACTTCGTTTGATCTAGCATAGTGATTATTTGGCCTGAAGATGTCTTTTATTTTCGCCGCTTGCAAAATCCGAGCCGTGTTTATCGCCTAGGTAAACAAATCTACTCATTTCTTAGATTCTCTGAAAGCGAACAAACTCTCATTTGTCAAAAGATATCACCCTTATCATCCCATATTTCTGATTCTGTCCGGGGCCCTGGAGTGATGGTGCCAAAAGTCAGTCGGGGTAGCCTCAAATTAACCAACAGTGGAGCGTTATCGTGGCCTACTCGCTCAGTCCGCCCCTCTTTGTCTCAAATACTGTTATTCTAGTGTGAGTTTGTCAAAACTGAAGGTATGACAACGGACTATCATGTCTTGCTTCAATCACTTCGGTATTGGTTTCATTTATTATCGCAGTTTGACACTGACCGGAGATAGGCTTCTTAGCGGTACGTTTTAGTTAGTCTCGTTAGAGTGACTTCCCTTCAAATTAAATATCTAAAACATAAACAATATAATACGATAATGCAGTGCAATATTAGATATCTATTAAAGCAATAATATGGCACTTGTCAAGAAGCAAGTTTATATGATCGAAAATATGTAGACTATTACCGATTATGATATATGTAATATGTGTTTCCATACACATATCAAATATTTGATATATATATATATATATATATATATATATATATATATAGCCTCTGTAGATGAAATTACCAACCATTGGACGTAGAGATATGAAGCGTTGCCATGCAAGGAAATTAATATAACCAGTGTACTGAAAATAATATAATAATTATCAAGATAAATATTTGATTGAATTAGAAAGGATCTCACTAGGTAGCCTAAATATTGATGAAGTGAAATGCCATTATTTGTTTTATGAAATCATAAAATATCATTTTATTATGACACAAACGGTATGTGTGCACAGTTATTATAGATAGTGACGTCATTTCCGGCCATTAGAGAGAAAGGTTTGTAACGCGAAGCAAGGAAATCCTGCTCACATGGCTTTATACTAACATGGCTAAACCGGAAGCATCCTATCGGAAGTTCGAGCGCCCTCTATCGGTCCATCGCCATATATTCCCCGTTAGGCGTAAGGCGATCTGTATTATCAAAACTTATGTTTTGATTATGTTTTCTCGCTGGCAGGAAAAGACACATGGACTCAGCGAGAGGTGGAAATCTGCAAGGAAAATGTCGCTTACCTTGTAAAAGAAGACAAAGAAATCAGAAGAATGGCGATATTTCAATTGACTCTGTTTACGTTGAGCAAGATATAATTATTGCTCCCGGGTGCAAACTTGTCCATTTCTGGTATCGATGTCACAACTTGTTGTCAGTGAGCACTTGCTTAGTCGATTAATGGAAAGGTTACATTTCATTTACCGAAATGTACCTGATGGGGATATCATGGAATAGTTGATCTGGGTTCTTTTTGAAGATGAATGTATTTCTACTGTAAACAATTCGTCTTTATACAAGATATCTCAGGGACGTAATCATTCCGATGGCCAGATAACTGATACATAATATCCCAACTAGAACTTTTAGACGCAATCGTGCGCGATGCAACGAGTTTGGTGTTACCAGAACAAGCTGACATGACCGCAAACTTCACATAATACGAGCATTGCAATTGCAAACTACACGTAATACGAGCATTGCAATTGCAAATACGTTCTTTTCTCTTTTTTTTTGGATTGAAGCAAATAACATTGAATACAGATGCGTTTGAATTGATAATTGTGAATTGCAGACTGCTAGACATATAGCATTCTACTTTAAGAATCCAGCACGGATATTGGTGGACAAAAATAACTTTACGTACAATACATGTACTTATTTACCAGTATTTATTTATAACCAGTATTTATTTATTCCATTCAGATACAAATATTTAATGTCTGAGTCAGGACTATGGCCTGTGGGAATGGTAGACTATTGCGAAGAAATACGAAGGGCCCGAATGTTTGTCAACCAAAATCCGCCTGTAAAGAATATGCAGTTCACTATACTCTGTATCTAAAAACATTTAGGTAAGCTTCTGTAGTAATAATAAGCATTTGTTAATTTACATATAAATACTGGCATTGTATCAATTATGTGCATTTAACTGTTTATCGTGTTTGTAAGCTAGCGACTGCTTCTCCGTAATATAAACTAGTTTATGTTCTAATATTTATGATACACCTATTTTGTATATTAATTTTTATAAAAGCTAAAGGTGCTAGCTACATGCAATATATAGACGTCCAATTAGATGGACATCGATTTCGGATACAGAGTATAATGACCCTGTAGAAATCGTCCAAGTTCACAGAGGCATGTGGGTAATATGCTAATGATTTCGTGACGTAGAAATCAAAACAGCAACAATGAAATGTATATAGTGGAAATGTTAACAACACTGTAAATGCGATATTTCGCATGCTGGGGATAGTACATAACCAGAACCTACTGGGGTTTGGGTCCGTTTTCACGAAAACATAAAGCAAACTCGGCTCTACCTCCTGGTTCATTTATAAATTGAAGAAAAAACTGGCTATATTTAAATGAATACGACTATAACACAGATTTAATTTTAATTGGATATTTGTACAATATATACATTTAGGAAGATAATGTAAGCTACATGTAAAGTTATTTATTCTGCACTTAATGCATACTCACAACATATGTCCACTATAGTGGAAATTATTATTACGCCGTATAATCATTATTTTAATATGAAACCGTTAAGCATAAAACATGATTATAAACAAAGAAAAAAATCAAATGCAAACATAGCGAACAGAGAGACTGTTGTTTAGCAACGATTACTCCTCCCTCAATAATTATGTCCTAATATTTGCACTTATTTCTGAAAGGTCACTCCGCCTATAAATAAAAAAATCCCACTGTATTACCTCAACTTGATTGTAATCACTACTTTTTTTTTTTATGAACACCGACGACGCTTTCAGCTTAATCATCACATTCATGTATAAATATATCTGTTGTCGGAAAATATTTGAATGATTGGCCTTTGTGGTACTAAAGGGACAGCACTCTCTCTCTGGTGTTTGATTTAAGGTGAGCGAGTGCTCTATAGGACCGTGTTCGAAACGTTCACGGACCTGAAGAGAATTACCGCCTGTTTAAGGTTACATACGACGAATGTCTTTGAGCTGTGGATTAAATTAGTGTAGGATGTGAACCACCCACGATATGGCTTTGTTCGTAATGGCTGTGGTGGTGAAATCCACGCTTGCTAACAGCATCCACATTTCAAAAGCCAGCCAGAATCTCGCAACTCGTTTCGTAATTTTGAAATTGAGGATGTCTCTAGACCTCTTTGCTCCGTGTTGATCTTTTACTAAAAGACAATAGCCCCAGGCGCCGGACTTGCCAGAAAAGAAATAAGTCTCTGAAGCGAGATTAAGTTATAACAGTGTCACGCATTACCATTGTTAAAACAATTGAACACACACATGGACTGTTACTACAAGGACCACAGTTTAAATATGCACCTGAAAGATTCGTACGATAGGCATCCTAAAGGTATACATTTTGGATTCAGTTATTATTACAATCTGAATGCAATAGAAATACTATACTCTATTACAATGTTTAACAATTTAATCCATAAATTAAATAAAAAGTTCTGGAAACCCTAACAAATGAAATAGATCAATGAATACTAGTAGAGCTATAGAAAGCTTGAACCTATCCTATAAGCTCAACATATTATTATTATTATTATTATTACTACATATAAAATAAAGTAAATGTTCTTCACAGTTCTCATACTAATTCAGCCAACTTAGTGGAAGCAGGAGTAACACCGAAAAGTCAGATAGACCTTTATAGAACATATTTCCAAATCATTCGGGATCTCATTCAATGTCGAGACCTGTACCTCGACATCTCGCGAGATGTCTATTGATACTACGGAAATGTCAACTACGATGATGTTCAAATAATCGTATAAGCATATATTCGAATAATAATTAAATATGTAAAGTTATATTATTTACGTTACTTTAATTTAAGCTAGCTTAAAGGGATATTAAAATTGTATTCTGTTTACGCACTTAATACAAATTATGAAGAACATAAAAATATGGAACGTATGTCTGAAACAAAACCTAGGCAAACCATACCTATATTGCATAGATATTATTAAAGCTAGTCAATACTCTTGTAAAATAGCATCCTCTTGTATAAACGATACGGAGTGAGATTTAAAACGCTTATGCCAAGAAAGATATCAAGAAAGAAGAAATTGTACTCGTTATCCCTTTGAACTCATCCTCTCAGGTAACGTATATTACCTCTATCCTCTATACCCATCAATCGTACGAGATCCTGGATCAAAGCCATTTCCCTATGTTTTAACATGTCAATCGTTTAAATCGGAAATGTTTTCCTCACAAAGTGACTCCACTCTCCCCCTCTCTTAAACCTCCGTGTAGAGCAATTTCTTGTTTTCGTAAACTCATCTACACTATATGGTGATATTCCTGGACAATCTGCTCACCGCAAGGTGGCCAGCTTGGTTCGTATTTTGCAGCAGCAACAATAAAACAGGAGCATTTTGCTCAGCATATCCGATATATTTTATACATCTTTCAACCCTCGGTGTACTCGTAGGAACCTTGCAAATAAACAACAACCGTGTTAAACGGTAAGGAATGTATTCATTTCAAATGCTTGCATAGTTCCTATACCACCGACAATTCTATCTCACCTCGGTTCGAACTACACAGAATTTGCATTCAAGTCAACCTTGCTGTTTACGTATATTGTGTACAGTGCTTCATTACCCCAATCGGATCTTCCAGAAGACTGGATCGTGTATCGTTTCTAAGCTGTTTTGCAAAAGAATATCTTCATAACGATTTAAAAGTCAATTTGCATTGCCAGTGTGATATAGAACAGGATGGTGAAAACGACAATTTATATTAATTCTGCTACTAGATTGTGTCTCGTTTTCTTATTATGCATTGTAGACAATTTAGTATGTTTATATTAGATAAAAACAAGATTAGCTAGATTATCCTGCATAAAACAGAAAAATGGAAAAGGTGGCTCTATTTTCAATTGTACACGAAATAAACTTATCGATGGTATATCTCGTGCATAATTAAAATTCACCAAACGTTATATATTCCATATTATCACATAACATAGGAGTTTTGGAGTACAACAAGCCCATGCTATAAATATATATATTTTCACTAGTGCAATAACAATAGATATATATATATATATATAATTGTATTCATACGCGATATCAAAGTCTTTTTGGTCCTCTTCTTGGGACTTAATTTGTCGAATATAAAGTTAAAAGATTTCTTCAATTAAAAATGCAAACACATTTATTAATGTTTACACATGTACTTGGAACTATATTTTGTCCGCGTGGTTTAACCCAATTCCCAAGACATGTGTCTATATATAGTGTTTGTGACTGAAAATCGATATTACAATAGTTTCTACAGTTATGTGATAAGTAGAATCTCACGTTCTTGTTCATATACTACTTAATCTATTAAACTCGTTGGCAAAAATGATATTATGCTTGGTACAGCCACGCATAATATCAGTTTTGCCAACTCGTTTAATAAATTCAGTATTATTTGACCACTCATGTTAGATCCTCTATGTAGTGGACTACCTTTGACAGATGTACAAAGAAAATAGATATTTTCAGTTGACCATCAACAGCAATCTTCCCAGAAAACTATGTGTTTGACCATACTAGTAACTGTAAACGTTTTTACCAGCTCCAACCATCCAACACATACCTGTCTGTGTGCCACGTGCCACTCCTTTGTGTGTCTGTTTTGTTGAATATGGCTAGTATTACTTGACCACAACATCAAAACCACAAATTAATCAGACATGTGACCACAACACCCCCAAATTTGTCTTTAATATTAACAGGTGTCGTGCACCCTTCAATATGCAAGCAAACTCATTACACTGACTTTAGCACGGAGCTCGAGCGGCGATCCCTACTGTAATTGTTTATCACCTGCGCTAAATTGCTGAAAATTGAGCCAAGCAGGCCAGATAGTGCCGAGTAAACTCATGCAAATACCATATCGTTTATCCCAGCTCGGAAATATCTTTCAGCTGGAACGCGAGTTTAAGCAGTGCGGTTGGCAGCGAGCGGTTTGGAAAAATATACGCAAAATATGTGAACCCTTAATGCAAAAATAAACCGACATCTGTGATACGGGGCTTAACATGTGGGTACCAGGAAGGAGTCACGTGATGTGATGAAAGGGGCAGCTCGAATTTTAAGGTGTTGATGAAATCTCTCGATACAGTACAAGTACCCGGTCAGAAGGTCGAACGTGATTTCAGATAAATATTCACTCGGTTAACTTACTTTCATGTGCATGTACTCAAAGCTCTTGCTGGAGAGGCGATTGAGGTGCAGATATTATGCAATTGGTACACACAGAGAGAAAGAGAGAGAGAGAGAGAGATGGACAGGGAGAGAGTGAGACAGAGAGATAGAGAGAGATAGAGAGAGAGAGAAAGGGAGAGATGCTTTCACCCATAATATCTTCCTATATGGGCGAACTCAATGGCATTATATAGTTAACAACCAATTTGTGGTAATTTTGCTTACGAATGTATATTTGACTCTCTTTCCTCTGTCCAAAATAATGTCCGGTGATTAAGAGGGGGGAGGGGCGGGAGAGAGAGACAGAGAGAGGGACAGGGAGAGAGAGAGAGAGAGAGAGAGAGAGCGAGAGAGAGAGAGCGAGAGAGAGAGAGAGAGAGAGGGAGAGAGATAGAGATGATTTCACCCATAATGATGTCCATACTAAACTTAGAGAAACACTCAATTTCTCAATTTCACAGAACACTGCAGATTTAATAACATTTCATGATTACTCTGCCAGCATGATTGCTGACATCAAGTTATCATCATATCAACCCGGTAATGTGGTTCACTTCAAGGAATGGAATTGGCGAATTGGAAACAAGTCAGCGGAAGAAAGCGAGCTGACAACAGAACGAAATACGTTCACGTCCGTTACGAACACGACGCACTGCTGTTTGCAGTGTCACCACTACGGGTGTACACATACAATAGACATACATTTTACATACAATACACATACAATACACATACATTTGTTTGGCGGCTTTCCATGCGTTTAGTGTGTAAATATCAATCGAGAGTGGTAAGAATCGTGTACATTGCCGAGTACTTTATATTGATACGCTTGAAGGAGGTTGTCAATTATACTAAAGTTCATGTCCATTTCATGAGACGTCTGTATGGATTCGTGATGAGTCCGATACAAAGGAAGACGTCTTGTTTCAACCAAGTATTCTGTTTGCGGATATCTGCTGCTCAGACACTGAACTTTGCGCATCGCGCTGATGGCAGGAAGCGACATCTGTCGGAGGTTCCAAACAAAGATGGCAGCTTCCGTAACCTCAGTGGAATGTACACGTCAGTCAATTACATTTGTAAGTGATAACATTGACATGTTTCTCGGCGTCAATTTCACCAGGTGATGGCTTGTTTCCGCCGATATACCCACAAAAAGAAACTTATCAATTTCAGAGAGGAGAAAAAGCCTAGTGTGTGAGGGTCGACGAACAATTTCTAGGTTGTGTCGCCATCTTGGCACCTAACGCACGTGTTTGGGGTTGGGTGTGGCGTGAGATGGTCCTGATTGACAGATGTACGTTTCAGTGCTTTGTCAGAAACTGACACCAACTTAAATAAACATACGAGAGAAAACATCTTGTATTTGATAGAAATTGATCAATCTTGGTTATTTGTTATAAACACGGATTGTTATGTGATACACGCAGTGCCACAGTGATTTTATTTTCAGGAATATTTCTTTTGCGAACTTGGCACCTGAAATTGGCAAGTGAAGTAATTCTTATAGCAAATATGCCCACGTGTCAGGAAGAAAATACACACGCAGTGGTGTCACTTTCAACTAATTCTGTCTACTGTTATTTACTAGAATTAATACTGTAGTATATTACACCTACACAAATACTATATTCTTGTTACATAACAGCATCCAATTTATCAAGAAAGTCCCAGATCATCATATTATGTTATTACGTGATACGAGGCTGGAATTCCGAGTTTGCGCTAATAGAGACGTGTATAGATCAACATTACTGGAAGAGAACGGTGCGATGTCTGTTTGTCTCTCGTGCTATTAGAAACCGGTGTGAGACAGGCAGTAACAACAATATTAGTAGTACTTGTAGTAGAAGTAAGTAATATTAGTAGTAGTATTTCTTTTTTTATTTGAGGTTTAGAGTCGCTTTCAAGATTCGTTCACTTATATCACGACTTGTCAATTTAGGGCAGGAGGAAACCTACAACATCCGTAGCGCTGAATGTTGCAGTATACCTGCGAACACCGGCTGGTACTGACAAGACCAAGGATGATAACTGCATTGCCACTCTACAGACATCTTATCCTATCAATATCGAGTTAGAAAGGTAACTTTCGCGAACATTGATGCCGGACTCCCGGAGCGGGATTTGAACCTGGAACCTTTGTCTCCGAAGTTCAACTTTCTCACTGCGCTACCACCCGCTTGGTAGTAGTAGTGCAGTAGTAGTGGTAGTAGTAGTAATAGTAGTAGTTGTTGTTGTAGTGGAAGTGTAGTAGATAGAATCCATGCACAAATTGCGTGCTCAAAGCGATATACTATTAAAATACTCAGGTGATTGGATCAGTGTGCACTCAGTAGACCTCCCTGTAGGAATAGTCCGTCAGCTTCTAAAATGTAAGAACGTTGTAACAAATAGAAATCAAATGTATGAAAAGTTATTTGATAGTTTAGGTCTAGAACAGTACATGAAATTTGAAGACTGTAATGAAGACGAATTATTAATGGTTACATTTCTAGGCGGAATCACTAAGCTTGTCAGTGACATACCATTGGAAACCTGGGTGAAGTTCATAAATATAGTGCCCCTTGCTAGAAGCTCATGGAATTTACTATTCATGTTATATTTATAATATTCTATCTGTTGACAATTGAGTGTGTATGTGTGTGTGTGTGTGTGTGTGTGTGTGTGTGTGTGTGTGTGTGTGTGTGTGTGTGTGTGTGATGTGTATATTAATATCGTATATACACATAGTTAAGTAATGACAGTAATTCCCTGTACTCTCCGAAGTTACTGGAGGAAATAAAGAGTATTAATTAATTCATTCATTATACCCAACAATTTATTCTAGAGTGATACCTTAACCCTCTTACTGCTGGAGGGAACCGGATATTCCCTAAAGAGCAGTGCATGTATCTAATCCAGCGGGGGGGAGGGTTAACGTTACATTTTATTAAACGATATTCGGATCCACAAACCCTTTACACTGTTGGGAGGGCCCACTGGAGAATACATTGACAAGGGTCGCCGTATTAATACTGCACATACGTCTTCCGGAATCTCTCTATAAATAGTTAAATTATAATGGATTTCCGGATGCGGAAATATTTACAGTATTTGGAGACCCACAGTTGGTTTGCTGTTATAAGACCGCTAGATCTCTATAGCATTCGTTTCTGTTATAGCAGGTGTGTATCAGTCGTCACATGTTGAAATACGAGATAAAGAAACAATTTCCAACATATCAAATTTATTAAAATTTAAAATACACACAAGGGTGTGGTCATGCGCACTACTGGCTCTCGGGCATACTTCAGTGGTGTAAGTGGCTTGCTAGAGAAAGGTGTAACCGATTCACAGATGTCCATATCCCGTATGCTTTCCAACACCGTTTAATTTGGAAAGAGTCAAAATTATAATATGAAGGAAGTGTAAATAAACGCTTGGGAGAATTTCGTCCGCTCTATTTGAATTAATGTTAATCTAGTTTTGCGAGAAATCTACAATCAATGAGATTTTATATATCGCCAGTCGGTGTTATTTAATTTCGACTATTGCAACTTGGGAAAACTCAAAATAAATTTAGACTAAGTAACCATTATAGTTTAGAATAGATTTTGGCCCATAGCGACACATCACTGAATGCATACTGTAGATCATTGACTTGTAATACCTGCCCCGAATTGTAATACATGTTCTGAATTGTAATACCTGCCCGGAATTGTAAGAAACAAATTGTATTCAATGCAGGATCTTCACCCGAAGTACATTATGATGACAAATACTTGGTTTTTGGAGACATGTGTCTGTTAATCTGGAGTTAAACTACTTGGGTATATTATTACAATTCAAGGATCTATACATACGCATGTCATTCATGTCATATGCTATTGACAATCAACTTCGGTTACTTTCTTCAATCCTAAATTAAAGTCCCCTCTCTCCTCCTGCAAACCAATCATGTGTAATCCAAGAAATACAATGAACTTCCATTTTCGCTTTATTTACAATATGAAACTTGGAATGGTATCTAATTATTACAAATTATGCTTGAATTTATGCTGCATCTAAATACTTTCATTTAAAGCAATACACACCATCCATTGAATAATTGACTAGTTTCGTTGCGGGCGTTAGATTAGATTAAATATCATGATTTTGGTATATTTCTTTGTATTTTCGATGCATGGGATTTTTTCTGTCAATCCATTTATTTCGGCAATAAAATATGTTTAAACTATAAAGTCAGCATTAGATTGCAGAGTACATTAAGAACAACAGCATTTGTCCGTCATATCCGAGAAGACACCTGAACTGCCCCATCCTATATGTATCAGGTATAACACCACATTGCAACTTTCCTAAAACCACATAATGAAGGTCATTCGAGCGCGATACTATTTTCTAATTAAATGAATCATTCCTCGTGTTATATCTCTCCAGCTTCCTCTCGGAAGCGTTTAGATCCGAGACGAGGTCTCCCTTGTTTACCTCCGTAGAACGAATCCCTGCACGGTTTACTATAAAAGCAAGAATTGTTTTCACTTTGAAATGGCGATAGCCTTCTCCGCTTATATCCGCGCCATTAATTAGGGTCTCGGGGCATCAGATAAAAAGGTCTGACATATGGTTGCCATGTATAGGAAGATATAATTCGTCTGAATAATTTCCTAGACGCATCTTCTGGACATATGATATCATGGATATACCTCGTGACTTGTAGTGCCCCGAACTATCAGACATTCCAATCAAAAGCGAATGAAAATCCAGATCGCTATTCGTAATCTTTCATGAGATATCGCGAGAAATGGCGAGAAAAAAAAATCGATGACAAACTGTTTTGTGTTGTTAATGAACGCGCAACGATATCGAATCGTACGTTAATCAGAAGGCATGAGACCAGTCTAAAGAGTTTAATTCGGCCTTCGATTTGTATTGTTTTTGGTATGAGTTTGCTTGTGTTTCCCTGAGACAGCTGTCACAATAGAAGCACGTCTACGTTACGGAGGCAAGACTTGTAGCACAACAAGACTGAAGTGAAATAGCCTTGTTGAACATTGTCTCTAAATGTTTGAAAAACATTGAAACACGAGGTCGCGTTTGATGGTGAAATAGTAAACGATATCTTATTCGAAGTTAAAGGCTTCAGTTATTTACCTTTAGTAATACCATTGTTGATATTTTCCCCATTTTTCATTTCCGGTTTTAGATTACGAGGGGAAAAAATGTAAAACAGTTAGTTAGCTATACAAAACTATATGGTGCTTTCGTTTCAAAATAAATACATATTTAATACATACGCATCACATTACATTACTATATACTAGTTTGCTCACATTAACAGCAACACTTTGGTAATGTACATGTAGCTGCATTTAAACATATACATATTTAACGTCGACCAAAATACCGATATCCTAAATTACCAATATGTCCCTCGAACATATATTTTCAAAGTTTGCAAAACTTAAAATAACCTAGTCTGGTTCTAGCAAAATGCATTAGGATAATATAGTCACGAAATCATAAAACACATATAATACTAGTTAAAAACAATTTAAAAACAGTATTTAAAAACAACATTGTATGTCCCTACCCGTGTTCGCCCACCACAGGGTCAGGAGAACCTGTAGCGAATCCTACTTCAAACATATCCCATTACGACTTCCGTTTGCTTTCTTGTACTATCAGGACAGAGACCCTGTCCAGAGTTGCTGTTTCATCACAGGGATTCTCGCCGATACCATCCTAACACCGACTTCCATTTGCTTTGTGTCACCCAACACTCTTAGCTTTCACTGTTTTCCCCTATTGGATTTCAAACAATTTTGTTGTAATTTCATAATCCTACACAATCAAACAGATCCAGTTTGATTCAGAAATCTATTAAAAATACGCCATTGAATTTGTGTCATGTTTGAAGCTGCACCTAACATGAATCTCGCATCCGTGATTGTGTGTAATCTCTGACGTATTGTTTATGTATACTACTATTCACACTAGGCATACGGATAAGAAAGTCATGGAATTGTCAACAATAGATTAGCAGAACATACGACCTACCGCTAAAAAAAACCCCAAAAAAACAAAAAAACAACAACACAAATAACCAAATATATTGTACTATAAATGAAGTTGAGTAAAACACTGTGTAGTATATACTTACACTTAACATACTTTGACTATTAAAGAACTATAATAATTAGATATCTGTATGCTGAACTAGTAATATTTGAAACATGCGAATAGCTGGTACAACACATTATGGTATGTCTCTAATTATTCAATACCTCAACGAGACACTGTATTAGTTAATGCTATTTTTATTTGAAATGCTTTATTAATTCACCTAACGCTATGTTTTCAAACAGTTCTACCATCCAGATAATGCTAAAGTTGTGTCAACAGAGCCAATTCCACTCAAAATCTACATACCTTCGACACTAGCTACGCAATGTTGATATCACCGAACAACCAAGACACCTTAGTCCAGAAAGAAGGGATCCTTTTGCAAGAGAAATCGTACGTTCCAGCGCAAAGAATGGTGCACGGTTCAACCTGTCTAACAATGTCTAGTGTCACCTTGCCATACTAGAGGCCCACTACAGAAGAACGTGCTAATCTGATCTCTTCCCATATCGATCGTATGACAACCATCACGCCTAGCGTTGTGATTGTCATAAGCGAAGTCTGTTGCGTTACATGAACAGTGAAAGTGGATTAGGATAGATCTGCGCTCGGTCGTCTGCTGCCCTAATAAGCTACTCGAAATATCAGAGAAAATTCAGTTCAGAAATTCCAGCCTTCCTCGACATATATAGAAATGTTAATCCTGCAAGTTTGCTTAATTATCAATGTACCAGCTATGCTATTATTGATTACAGTCGTACGGTCTGCAAAATACCCAAAAAAGATTGATATGAAATTACTCAATATAATTTAAATTAAAATAATAGTTCGTTTCCGATAATACTGGTAGCTGAAATGAACTAAGATTCAATGTTTACTATATTTGAAGCTTCTATGAGTGATAAACGCCTCCCTTGGGAAGTATATATTATAGAAATTGTATAATATGTATTTTTTTATTTATTCATTTTCATTATTCCGTTTATACTACTCGTGCGCTAGCTGTGAAATTGTATGTGAAATCGTAGACTTTGTGATCATTTGTTAGCATGTGAAGTCCCATAGAAACCGATCTAGATCTTATGGTTGTAGTCGATTTAAATATACGACACCATCCGTGAAATCACTCTGCGTTGCTGAACTGGTAATCACTATGCTGTGTAGTATCCAAGATCCCATGATATAAATGTGTCCAAGATGAAACGGATACGTGTTAACAAACAATATTCATACTATTGTACATTTACTAGTAATGTGTATACATTTGGCATTATCGATATACTTTTGTTATTTGTCTTGAGAAAGATAGTGTATTTGATGTATGACTGATATAAAAAAAAAAGTGTGTACGTATTGTTTTCTTTTGTCATTTATGTTTAAGTAAACTAATTTTACGTACTAGTATATTATTATCACAACACAACCCATTCAATACTACATAGTATACTGCATATACAGGTTATGGCTGCAACAACCTTATACATATGATCAATTTCACACTATAGGACGAGTCCACGAAATCAGGGTACACATTATTCGATTTGGTCTTAAAATACAGAAAGTATTTAATCTGTAGGAATTAGATGCGGCCAATCGCATTTTTCGCATTAATTTCCTGATTTACAGTATATGTAATATGACATTTATTAACGATAATATATGTATTGCCGTTTTCTCAAATTCAATTCACCCAATTCAATTCAACGTTTCGTCATATTGTCGTTGTTTTCGCCATTCACCGTTTTGACGTGGCACTGTTTTAGCTAATACCCACCCTGTTTAAGGCATCCTCTATATACATACAGTTTTCAATTTATTTTCACACCTAAACATACAAACATGACTATATTGCCAAAATTGACAAGAAAAACATGCGAGTGTTGATGTGGCAGATGATGTAGTATGTATTTACCTTGCCTACGATGTGACTCCTGTATCCCAGCTGGTTCAAGTACTCAGGCATGATGGTTTCTGTCAGCGGAAGACCGTATGGTTGACTTCCAGCAATCACACTCTGCTGCATGCCTTCCAAATATACTGATATTTACTATACATTTTTACGACTATGGAACAGAGTCTGCCTATGATAATATGGTGTACCTATACCATGTATATATATATACATAACAGCAACACACAAAAAACGCAAGTATTTTAAACAGGCAAAAATGTAATTAAAAAGTTAGTTATTGCCAAGACATACAGCACAGCAGCGTGAACAAGCAATTGGATGCTTACATGGTGGTTAAAGAGTGAAGAATGTTTCCAATGCATTTAATGTTAACATTACAACCATTTATAGTCTGCAAGATCGTTTTGCTACCACCAACAGTACCGCTGACCTTCCAAGAAGTAGATGCCTGACAGTCACCACCCAACGACAGGACAGATGCATTCATCACTTGCATTTGTGTGTTCAATTCATGGTAGCCAATGAAACAGCCCGGCAGACAACTGGAGTCCATAACCGACCCATCAGTCAGACGTTGACTTGGTGCACAAAATCTCAGATGTCGTCTTCCTGTCTGTTGTCCCAGTTTGACCCAGCAACACCGGCAGAACCATTTACAGTGGGCAACATTTCATCGGAAATGGTGTCATTAGCAGTGGAATCATGTCATGTTTACAGATGAAAGTTGTTTGTGCATTTCCCATGCTGATGGAAGAGTTTGAATATGGCGCAGACGTGGACATCGTCATAATGATCAGTATGTAATGGAAAGTGAGTGAGTGATTATGGAGTTTAACGTCGCTGCAGAAATCTTTCACCCATTTGAGACGATTAAACATTTAATTATTTTACTATATGGGTTTTGAAAATGAAGAAGCATGAAAAACATGCAAAAAAGTATTTTAAATTATGCAAATGATGTAATAGCAAGATGAATAGTAAAATTATGCATATGATTTAATAGCTTGATGTAGTTGATAAGTAATTTAAAACCTTCCATATAGACCAATTGTGATCACTCCCACAAAGATCGTCATGTAGGTACCATTTAAAATCTTGAATAAGTTCTGGGTTTGTAATAGACAGATCAATTGCAGTAAGGTAACTGGCATGTGTAAAGTAAGGCAAACTGCCACAGCCTGCAAGTTAGTGGTTAAACTTACAGGACTGTGGAGTATTCCTTGACAAATTAATATAGATGACCCACCATGTTGGCCAATGCCAGAATATGTATTTAGTAAAGTATATCCACGAAAGTCAATATTGTCCATCTTGCAGGAGGGTTTCCTGCAAGCATATTGCTTGTGGATTATATTTTTTAGTCAAAAGCTGTACATTAAAGTTAGCCCTAAAACCTCGGCAATTCCACTGTAATAATGTGTTAACCATTAAAATTATGTTGTAGATATAAAAGAGACCAATAAAATGCGGATAAAACATTATGATGGTGGATTGACTGGAGACGTGGTGCGCCGCCTAGGGGACGCACTGACAAGCCTACTGGATGGAGGCATTACATCGAGATCCATCTCATCAAGAGGTGAATAGCGATTGTACGATTTGATCAGATCACCTTCACCTTTATGAGGACGACCCGATCATACCTTTGCGCAGACTTCTTGGTTTTACCGGTGGATTGCTGCGAAGAAGACAAAAGCGATTGGGAAGAAGATGTAGATTGACCTGATGAAGAGGATTTTGAAGATTGTGTTGATGGTTTCAAAGCCTGAGCTGACTGCTTTACGTTAACCAGCCGGTTGATATTACCGGGCCAATACCACCACCTGTCTAGGTGAAATCCAGGCCAAAGAGGTGTGGTGGAACATGGGATCCGCAGAAACCGAATTATCCTCAAACTCCAGGATCCCTTCATCCCCCAACACAGGACGCAACCCACGGCAAACAGGTTGCCCCATTTTGTCGCCTCTTACGACACACAAGGGGGTGTGAGGGACCAATTCTAACCCGGATCCCAACGGGGGTGTATGTAATGGAAAGCGATCCATGGGGTGGTCAGAGTGTGATGATATGGGCTGCCATTGGCCTGATTAAATAACGGCCCAGTTATCTTCCAGAATATTGGTCCTGGAAGGGGTAATGATGTTACAGCTCAGCATTACATTGACCAGGCACTCCGGCCCTATGTAGTGCAATTTTTTGCTCTCCATCTGCAATACACGTTCCAGTATAGAGTTAGGCCACATACAGCTCGGGTTACCAGTTCAGTTCTTGCAGCAGCTTAACATCAGAATGTTGCCTTGGCCAGCCCTTAGTCTGGACTTAAACTCCATTGAGCATTTATGGGACGAGATGAAAAGAAGAACTGACCAAGTTCGTCCAAAACCAAGAAATTCAGCTCAGCTTGAGGCAACCATACATCAGACCTTGAACTTATACCAATGGCCTATATTAACCATCTGATCCATTCCATGTACAGAAGGTGTGATGCAGTTGTAAATGCAAATGGCGGGCACACACAATACTGAATTTGTTTACTATTTCTGAGTTGTCTGCCCTTGCTTTCATTTGTGACTGATGCACATGATACTTCTTCAAGTTAAGTAACTTCGGGTTTCAAGAATGTTTACATTCATTGACATCAATTTTGTACACTGCTAAATAAAAATACATACATTCATATTCTGATTATGACTTACGTTTCTTTTGCTGTTCAGTCTATTTGTATACTTGTCGGCCTGGAACTGGTTTCGTTCATACTTAGATAGCTAAACTGTCTACATCAGGGAGCACCAATCAAATGCCAGGACTTTAACCTATGCCGTCCTTCGGGGATCAATATTGGGCCCAATTCATAATCTACATCAAGGACCTAGGTAACAACATTCAATCCTACTAACTAGACAGACATTTCTATGCTGATCAACAATTTCACATTATTACATACCTGTATGTATGGGGTGTCTACCTGTCATTATTACGTACCTGTATGTATGGGGTGTCTGCCTGTCATTATTACGTACCTGTATGTATGTGGTGTCTGCCTGTCATTATTACGTACCTGTATGTATGGGGTGTCTGCCTGTCATTATTACGTACCTGTATGTATGGGGTGTCTGCCTGTCATTATTACATACCTGTGTATGGGGTGTCTGCCTGTCATTATTACGTACCTGTATGTATGGGGTGTCTGCCTGTCATTATGGCACTGCGTGTGGGTGTACATATTGGGGACACGTAGTAGTTATTGAGAATGATGCCCTGATATGCCAAGCTGTCTATATGGGGTGTGAGAATCTGCTGGGAACCATGGAAACTGACATCATTGTAGCCCTGTGAGAAGAGTTAAAATAGAATTTCATTCATTTGAAATGTTGAATTAGAATTAAATTCTTTTCTCTAATGTGCAAGTCACTAAAAACTAAGGGAGTTAATCTGGATATAGTTAATCTGGATCAGTATAAATCCTGGTAGGATAATCATTCCATCTGCTTGGCTCCCAGCGCACGAAGCTTCCACTTTGCTGTCACTGGCAATTTCCAAGGATACACCGCAAAGCCTTGCCCACTAAGCTAAGCGTTTTAAAAAAATTACCTTTATTGTATATAATCTTATTAAGTCGAGCGGCTCCTCTTTCATATATCGCGTTAAACTTTAAAACTTATAAATTGTTTAAACACGTCGGCAATTTGTTGGTGCGGTGTCGCCATCTTGGATTTTTTATTCAAGATGGAAATCTTTGCCAGGACTTGCCCTGCGGCTTTCCCTGGTGTAGACTGCAGCAATAAATTGCCTGCGGGGGATTCACACGCTCTGTGTGAATTTTGCCGTTTATGTACAGAGGCCGACCCATGTCCTATTTGTAATGGGTGGACTTCTGTACATTGGAAGAAATTCCATACTGGAAGAATATTCGCACTCGCGGGGACGGAATTTCTTCCAGGAAGGTGGCCTCTGCTTCGGGAGTTGGCACCCTTCCAGTTTTCCCATCGACCGACAGTACGCCTGTCAGGTCTGGGAAGACGGTTACGTCGACAGACTCAGTCTCGTCCATAACCACCCCAACAGCCGTGATGCCCATGCAGCACGTGGCGGGGCACCACGTGGTACACTGTTGAGAGCTTGTACTGGCTTAACACGCCTCTCTACTACAGTGCAAGCTGCGTTTGGGCGATTGCACCATAATACGAAATTTTGCAAGTCAAAATTTTGTGTTTTCCATACAAG
>JAUTBT010006845.1:0-25993 GCA_032361225.1 Lepetodrilus schrolli
CCGGCTGGTACTGACAAGACCAAGGATGATAACTGCATTGCCACTCTACAGACAGCGCATCCTATCAATATCGTGTCGGAATCTTGGAAGTGGATCTAAACCCCATTTCAAACAAATACAAAATTAAACTTAACCAACAGTCTGTCAACATGTTCACTACTACAGGGCTTCCCACTAACGGCCTGTCCTAAAGCCATCATGCAGATAGCACGCCATGCCAGTGACCAGCAGAAGGTGTTCTGTATGAATCTGTCGGCACCGTTCCTGTGCCAGTTCTTCAAGGACGTCCTCATGGCAGTCCTGCCTTACATCGACTATCTCTTTGGCAACGAAAACGTATGTTACTGGGTTGTTGAAGCAGTATTAATGAAGGTTTCTGAAGCAATATATACTGAGGAAATCATGTTGAATAATTCTAAAACAGTAATCATCTGTTTCAGTACTGTGGAAATTTCTCTAGATCGAAAGTTTGTGGTACTAAATAGATGAGACCTATATTTGGCTCTACTTGCGTTACTCGATTGACACATTTTTGACATTGGATATTGGATCTTTCAGGAGGTTGAAGCATTTGCTGCAGCTAACGACTTTGGTGTGAGTAGTGGAAACATTATGTTCTGTATATATGTAACAAATGATATAAGTAAATATTAATAATAATAATAATATGGTGACATTCATTTTTCACAGGAAACATGACAAAAATGTAAAATTTGTCCAGATATATGAGTTTAGGAGTAAACCTTATCTCTGTAACACTGTTCATTGTGTGTACAGACCACCGACCACAAGGAAATCGCTCTCAAGATCGCCAATCTTCCCAAGGAAAACACCAGCCATCCACGCACAGTGATCATCACCGAGGGCGATCTTCCAGCCATCGTGGCCCATGGTAAGATCCTTTGTTTACTAGTGGCCCATGGTAAGATCCTTTGTTTACTATCGGCCCATGGTCAGATCCTTTGTTTACTAGTGGCCCATGGTCAGATCCTTTGTTTACTAGTGGCCCATGGTAAGATCCTTTATTTACTAGCGGCCCGTGGTACGGTCGTTTGTTTACTCGTCATATATGGGTGAAAGATTCCCGCTGTGACATCAAACTATAATTCACTCGCTCCAGTGTTTACAGTAATTATCCTCACATAAACTGATGGGCTGTAATATGACTAAAATAATCAGCGAGATAGAGGTAGGATAGCACTGATGTGGATACAAGAGCTTCCTGAAACCATATCCAAAGTTAGTTCATTGCAAACTGCAGTCAGTGAAAGGGAGATTACTCTGTCCTTTGTATTGCAGATGGTAAAGTGAGCGAGTTCCCCGCCACGAAGGTGACTGCCGACAAAATAGTCGATACCAATGGAGCGGGAGATGCCTTTGTTGGTGGTAAGTTGAACCAATCAGAATGTTGGTGAATATTCTTGCTATTTTAAATAGCGTTACATGACTAGTATTGAACTATGCGTATACAGGTGGAAATAACAGTATGGCTAAATGGAAACAATGGTTTAGGAATAGGATGAGTTACAGCATTTAAAGGAAATTTTGATCAAAGTAAATGATCTAAGAGCAACAGAGCATTTCTTAACTGATAACTTAATTTCCAAAACAAAATCTTCAAAATTTGTATCCTAAATTTAGGATATTTTAATATAAGCACAACCACAATGCAAGAACACAGCCTCAAAATGGCTTACCCTAAACAGGTTATCGGAGAATATACAGGACAATATAATACAATTTTGAAAAAAATGTCAAATCAGGTTAATGATTAACAATTTAGTTCAACCAATTTACATACCAGTATGTATACATGGTGTTCCTACAATGCTGTGTTTACTTCCAGGGTTCCTTGCCCAACTGGTACAAGGCAAAGCATTGTCCGAGTGTATGCGATGTGCCCATTGGTCGGGTCAACTCATCATCCAACAGTCTGGCTGTACGTTTCCAGAGAAACCAAACTACAAGTGATGTCATCGCCACTAGCCACAATATTGAATATCGCCCCAGACTTCAACTTGCACATTATGGTCTCTCTGACACCACTACAAGCTCTGGCTCATCCAACAATGGCTGACTTAACGCTATGTCCATTGTTTTCTTGCAAAGCATACAATTTCTGGACCTTGTAAAGATTCTGTTCTGTATCAGTTTTGGTATATATGCAATGCTGTCACTTTCTGTTCTACAAGAATTGTGGGTATATCATGTCAGCAATTCAATGGCTAATGTTAGCCAATGCCTTTCAACAATTAACTATGCACAGTACATACAATTCTTACATTTGAATATGATTATGACTACCTTCACAGTGTTGTTGTTCTTTCTTTAATCAGCAAGGCCTCCAGACACTACAGATTTCATGCAGGTAATATTAATTCTATTTTGATGTCGACAGCTGACCATGCAGAGACGCTCAAGCGGATGTTTGTGTTGTACAGAAGTATCTATTGATCATGATCAACTTGCCCACTGCATGAGAAATATGCAGTTGTAGATAAATGAACACCTGAATGTGGACCATTATCATTGGGTTACAGTACTACACGACGTAGTCCAAGCAATTCTCAGAAGAGTTATGTCCCTTGTGTCACTAGAGCTGCATCATGTGTGTGCAGATATAATATATAGACGCACTCGTGCTCCACTGGTAACCAATGTAAAGAAAAGTCTCAACATTTGAGGAGATCTCTGCTATCAATGCCTTGATCCTGGTTCTAACAATGTACTATCTCGAGGACTACTGGTATATAATACTACAGTCGCATACATACAGTACCTCGTACATTCACACACAAACACAAACATCTCTTCTACAGTCACATATTCCACTTTTACAGGTGTGTTAATTTATTACCATTTAAATAATTCACTTGTCTCACTAGACAATTATGAGGCGGGTGGTAGTACAATGGTAGAAAGTTTGAACTTCCGGAGCCAAAGGCCCCGGGTTTAAATTCTGTCCCGGGAGCCCTGCATCAATGTTCGCGAAAGTTACCTTTCTGACTGATCATGATGGGATGCACTGTTTGTACTGTGACAATGCAGTTATCATCCTTGGCCTGTCAGTACCAGCTGGTGGTCACAGGTTTACTGCAACAGTCAATGCTACAAATGTTGCAGGTTTCCTCCTGCCATGAACATGTGAAAGAATCTTGAAAATGTACACCAATTTAAAAAAATAACTAGAAATTGGTAGAAAGTAGGTATCTTCCAAATTCCTGTGCAAAAAGTCCTCTGTGTTCAGCCATCACACCTCCCATCATTGACACTTGTTCTCCAAGTCCTCTTAGAACTCTTACCTTCCTCTCTCCCTCCATGAGCACTATAGTACTAGAATACTCTACCTCCATGAGCACTATAGTATACTCTACCTCCATGAACACTATAGTACTCTACCTCCATGAACACTATAGTATACCCGACCTCCATGAGCACTATAGTATACTCTACCTCTATGAACACTATAGTATACTCTCCCACCATTAGCACTTTAGTATACCCGACCTCCATGAACACTATAGTATACCCGACCTCCATGAGCACTATAGTATACTCTACCTCTGTGAGCACTATAGTATACTCTACCTTTATGCTATAGTACACTCTACCTCTATGAACACTATAGTATACTCTACCCCATGAGCACTATAGTATACTCTCCCTCCATTAGCACTTATTTATATTGACATTTTATAACTGATGATATTTGTTAACCATTCTATTTTTAAGTTCTGACTTTCTGATAAAAGTAGTTTATGGTCAAATTTCAAATGGTTGATATCTAAAAAAGAAATATATATATATATATATATTACCATCATTATCTGTGTCGATTTACCTATACTCGCCTGTGCAATTTTTTCCGAAAATGTTAACATATATTCTCTATATAATATCAAATACTGTTCTGTTTAACATGGCTGACTATCCAGATGTTTGACCTAAGTGAAGTGTTTAGTGTTATTTGACCCAGGTCATGTGATCAGCAGGTCTTGCTAACTGGCTCACAGTGTCTGATCTGTCATATCATGCCGTGCATGTCTACTGTCTTGCCATATCCTGCGTCCTGTCACATCCTGTGTACTGTCCTGTCACACGATGTGTACTGTCCTGTCATGTGTGCACTGTCCTGTCATGCTGTGTACTGTCCTGTCATTTTGCATGTACTGCCCTGTCATCTGTGTGCTGACCTGGTGTTTCAATTAGTTCTGCCCTGTCATGTCAAGTGTACTGTCCTGGGATGTCATGTGTACTCTCATGGCATGTCATGTGTACTATCCTGGTGTGTCGTGAGTTCTGTCCTGTCATGCCGTGTGTACTGTCCTGTCATGGTGTGTCATGAGTTCTGTCCTGTCATGTCGTGTGTACTGTCCTGTCATGCTGTCTGTACTGTCATGGTGTGTCATGAGTTCTGTCCTGTCTACTGTCCTGGTGTGTCATGAGTTATGTCCTGTCGTGTGTACTGTCCTGACATGGATGTACTGTCATGCCATGTGTACTGTCATGTCATGTTATATGCACTCTCCCTTATGCCATGTCGCGTGTACTCCCCTATCATATCATGTTGCGTGTACTCCCCTATCATACCATGTCGCGTGTACTCCCCTATCATACCATGTGTACGTACTATCCTACTGCGGATTTCAATTTATATAGATAACGAGGTATCAAACTATTCTTTGTATCTGGTCAACCCATGTTTACCCACTGTGTAACAGGCTGTGACACTAGCAACTACTCGTGCCCCGCGCACAACAAAGTCTTTGTCCCAGAAAGCATCGACCCGTCTAACCACACCCAGCCACACCTTTGTCTGGTATCGTCCATCGTCTGTCGTAGCCATCGAGTGTTCTACTAATGTACCCTTCAGGAATATTACTGATACAGTATTTAATTTGATTATGAAATGTTTTTTAGTCACGTGAATGCAATGATAGCATTCACTTGACTAAACAATATTTTATAATCATTTAAATTGAGTCAGTTTTCAAATGGGTAGAAAATGCCCCATGAAAAATATTTTCTGTTTTACTTCATAATTCAATCTCAACTCTTGTAGGCTTAGCATCGAAAAATATGTCGGATGTACAATATATGCTTTTTTTGTATTATTTCAAAACAATTTTCTTGTGGTACATGTCAGAGAATACATGGTTACATAAGAAACTAATCAACCAATTTAATAAAATACCATGAAATGTGAACACAATGGGTGTAGGATAAAGCCCCTTAGGATAAAAGCCCCTAGGTCAAAAACGCCTTAGGATAAAAGCCCCCATATTGAAAACAAATATGTTCAGCAGTTCATAAGATTTAATTGAAACAATTTGCAACATATGTTCAGCTGTTCAAACGTATATATTCATACACAATTCATTAAAAGATACAAAGCACACATGTCATAAATGTTCATTGTCGCTAATGCCACCTGATACAGTAACAGGACCCGAAAACTCTCAGGGCAGTGAAGAGATCTTTCTTCCCATCCCTGACCTCAGTACAGAGTGTGTTGAGTGTCTGTTGGAGCTTTCTGGTTGAGGCTTGTACACGCTTCTTCGGATGCTGTCCTCTGGAGTCCAACAAGATAGATGTCTCAACTTGCAAATTGTCTTTTCTCAAGTTGATGATCAGCTTCCAGAGTGTAGGGTGAGATAGTCTAACCATAGATTGGAAAGCCCTGCTTCAAGATTCACATAGGTTGTTGGTTCTGGATTCGTTGCGTAGAGTAGTTTCATGGCAGTTCCAAAGCTCGGGGGGGGGGGGGGAGTTCGGCGCATGTGGAACAACACCATCAGGTCCTGCTGGTCGTTGGATCCGACGGAAGGAAACACTCACATATGTGGTCGAAGTAATCGACGAGGGGAGCTACGGTATCTGGAGAATTGTCCTTCACATAGGCTAGACCATCGCACATAATGTGATATCTGGTGTTTGTATAGCTGATTATTTATTAATATGAATTTTGTATTAATATAAAACTTTTCAGGGTATGACATAGGGGTGGGGGCTTTTGTCCATTTTCCCCATAAGGCAATGGGCTTTTATCCTAAGGGGCTTTTGACCTAGGGGCTTTTGTCCATAGGAGCTTTTACCCGTATACCGAACACAATATACACGTATATTGTCAGCTGATAATATAGACTACTTCTGGATATATTTGCAAAAGTTTTGATTCTTAACAAAAATAAATAAAAAATAACACTTAAACTGTCTTGTGAGTATGATCAAACGCCCCTATACTAACAGCTCGTAGAATGTCAGTACCTTCATTTGTTCAATAATTTACACTGGTATGGAATCAAATTACAAAATGTCGGCCAGTTCCAAATTCACCAATGTATAGGCCTATAAATGATCGGGTAATAATACAGTTGACAAAACATGTTAAGCTGGTACTTCCGGTACAGACGTGGCACGTGTAGGCACTAATGACAGAGAGAGGGAGATAGACCGATCGTTCAGACAACTGGTTACAGATTATATGGTTTCCTTATTCATCTTTACTAACATAGGATATTACAGCATCGATCTGGAATGCTCCACTTTACACACATCTACCGCGTCGAGATGAGCTCATATACATAGTCAGTCTATCTATAGCAATCAAATATCACTGGGCTACCTGAGTAGAGATATTTTTTGTTTCGTTTATGTTAATCAGAGTTTCTCCTTATCATTCTGCTTATGTGCGGCTCCTAGGATTCAAGCTGTGTTAGTGGGGAAGTGACTCAGCGTGCATGTTAGAACACTGTAAAATAATTGGTCTAGTACCCACCAAACACATAACGCAGCGTACGTAATACGTTGTGTGAATGTTACGGTAACAAACATTCACACAACGTTGTAATAACGGTATGTGTTTGCTGGTTATCTACACGTGGTTCGTGGAGAGTGATCAAATGCTTTTAGTAGGTCTATGCTGGTTAAAACCCGGCAATTACCGGTTGGAATGGATAGCGTCTCGTTATCCTATCTGTTCGATATTACCGCGTGAGGTATTGCTAGTAGATTCACGTATCTTCGATCGTAGACTGCAACAATAGGGTTAATTCAATTGTTCTATACGGATCCTCTAGTTCAAAGTGGGAAAACTTGTTAAATGTCATCCGTTTCATGGTATCAAGTCCACTAGGTTAAAGTAAGTTGATTTGGTAACATTTTAGTACAGTAAGGTTATATTTAAGTACCACTGACCTAATGGTTTTAAGTTAATGCACAGTAAAAGTATGCTACCATTGGCCATTGAAGTATTAACTTATTATAGTAAAACCAGACCAAAAATTCTGCGTATTGGTATACTGTAAATCAGGAAATTAACGCGAGCATGATATTAATGCGTAAAAATGCGATTCTCAAAATACATACAAGTTTGTAATACTGCAATTGCATTTTATCATTTTAAGTAGCCATGCTCATAAATAAATACTTGAATATAAAGTGAGAAAATATATGTTGTGCGTACATTAGTATATGCAAGTCAATGGAGAAAGGTGTATATCTGTTTACATCTATGAAATATCTGTTAACATCTATGAAAGATCTGTTTACATCTATAAAATATCTGTGTGCATTTATGTGGGTATGTTATGATTGACACTGTAAATGTTGTCTAGCATTAAACAATCAGAACGTATTTGACGATAAGCCTTTAGCGATGTTATTTAATTCCATTCACTGGCTAAGCAGTGCTAGTTATTAAGTTTTACATGATGCAGTTTATCAATAATTTATTGATAGTATTCTCACTGAAATAAAAACAACAACAAAAACGACCAACTGTAAAATCATGATATCATTACAATAGTGTATTCAGGACAGAATATCGTGTGGACACGAGTGATATTAAGATATCAAACAATGGTTCAAAGCGTTAATATAAGCCCACTCTGCTATGACAGTAAGACGGCGTTAATTAATAAAATTCAATAACCTGCCCAACTATCATAGTTACCAGCTCCTTTCATCTACAATGAAGTCGTGTCGGGCACGAATTTCCCATTTAGAAGTGTTTGGACGGATATCGGTAAATATTATGTCTATGAAGATACATGGATATATTACCAGCGCTAAGTGGATCCAATAAATGGCATAACATTGGCAGATTAGATCTCGTGAGTCTACTCATGGATGAAATATCGATATGCCAATAACGTCCATTGCTGGTATAGTTTCTCGAATGGCGCGGGAAACGAGTGGATTGGATTAATTTGTTCTGATGTTAGGCGTCACAGAGAGGTTATTGTTCTGATGTCAGGTGTCACAGAGAGGGTATTTGTTAAGTACATGGCTGGGCGCTGTCATGTGACATACTTAACTTAACCACAGGAACTGGACTTTATCTCTACATTCATGATATGTAACAGAATTATTACAATATTTGTGTATATTTGTGACAAATCATTTTAGGGTGTATCAAGATTATTCCTGTACATCATATTAATCTGCACAGACAGTAGGCTACCTGTAAGGGATCACACTTCATATATGATTGGCTTACGATCTCAACGGGCGTTCGCTGTACTCGGACCCAAACCGGAAACCACCGAGCTTTGGCACGACATTTTCCGACAGCTTCTGATGTCTTTCTGAGCTACATCTCTATACTCCTGCATCTCTCTACTCTTCCTAGCCATCGTTAACAGTAAACAGCTCGGTTTGATTAATCTTTTCATGACCCCAGCGCAATTACAAATCAATACTGTACGAATAAATCAGACGTTTTCGTCCGGTAATAGGCGGGAACCTTGCAAATGAAGCATTTATAAGTGCTATTATTCATATGGTGTTGTTTGTACAATATTGTCTTCAGGAATGTAAACTAGCGCTGGATATCTATCATAATGGATACAAACAAACCAGTATACCAATAATAGCGTGAAATGGTGTACATCCTTGAAGAAAAAATGATTGCTTTAGTTCTAATGGATTATGGCTTTTAGTAAATGTTTTCAGAACGTATGATTACCATACAGTTTGTCTCGGGTCGTCCTGTGTAGTAAACATCCGCGACCTTCCTCAGGTCAAGGTCCAATTGTCTGGCTGATGGCGTTCTTGCCAAAGGCCTCGAGAACAACAATGCAGTCGCCATGGATTCGGCCGTGCAGATCTATCTCCACATGGTTGCCGATGGTTACGCCAACGGCACCGACGAATTCATAGTGCTTTGTACCATTTACATAATCCAAAACATATGAAAAGTTGCTCTCCGTCGAACCTTACGCAATATAGCGCCTGAACCTTTATCAACTGATAGCGCTGCGCCATCATGCAGTCGTTACTGGGCAGTGCGAAATTTCTTGGGAAACCAAAATAAATAAATATCTTTCAAGTATGGCAACTAATTAATCTTGTACCACGTAATACTACGCATATTTAATAAGTAAGTGTAGTTTCTGTCTGACGAAGAGAGGTCAGTTAGGAGGTGGTCAAGATTTGAAGTGTCACGGGGTAGTCCGCGGGTCAACATGACGAGAACGCTGACCCCTCCCCCCTCCAGATGATCATAAAGGTCATCTATAAAGGACAGATTCAGCTTAGTCTGTGTACTAGGCGAGATTAATTAACGGGAGACGACCTTGTCATAAAGGCATGCAGTAATACAATCATAAAGTCCAAATGGTTGAATACAGTAAGCCTATGTATACGTAGATCTCTTTCATTGATCTGGATTACCTGTGTTACTATCTACCTGGTTTCAGTATTTACACCCCTTGAGGTACATTATTTGTCATCAGTTAAATTCTAGATACGAAGACAAGTACGAATACAAAAGTCGGGTTATATATGGACTGGGTCGATGATCGCACAAGAATAGCATACTGATCGATCGTATTTTATTAACTAGTAAGGTTGAGATAATTGATAGGTTGTATCGATCAGCATAAGTTTACATGTTGTAAGATGTGTATAGATGAAACTGTCTGCACGCCGTTCTGATTACTCAACACGTGTAACTTGTGTCACGTGAGGTCAAGGACAATATTATATCAATGGATATTGAAGCAAATTGGACAAGTCATATAACAGCTGGTGACGCCTGGCGACATCTGGTGACGTAATCATTCATTGGGGTAAGGTAATCGAAACAGGATGTAATATGATAATTACGTATTCCGTCAATGACGATTCGATTACAGGCAACCGTATAATTATTGGATGGTCTGGATGGTCTAGTTCATGACCTGTTGGGTGATCTGGATGGTTTAACTGATGACCTGTTGGATGGTCTGAATCGTCTAGTTAATGACCTGTTGGATAGTCTGGATGGTCTGATGGACTATTATATGGTCTGAATCGTCTAGTTGATGACCCGTTGGATGGTCTAGTTGATGACCTGTTGGATGGTCGGGATGGTTCTAGTTGATGACCTGTTGGATACGTTTATATGACGTTACGCCTCTCGTATCCCTATGGTATATGCTATACTAAGTACGATTGTTCTGTGGAACGGGCGCCTGGGTTCTAGAAGACCGCGGAAGACTTGGTTGTTGGAGGAATGTGGAGGTTGTGAAGAAATATCTTAATAGGTCGTACAAGATGTGGTGCCACCCTTAAAGGACACTGCTCGATATGTGGAGGAGCTTTAACCTATTGGACTGGAAGACCTTTTCTGTATATATCTGGTCTTACACGATATCAATCTGTCCATATTGCTTATTCGATAGTATGACTGTCTGTGACCACCAGTGGCGCATTTGGGGCCTATATCCTAGTTTTAGCTATCACCTCTTAGATGTTCAAGTTAATATAGCTTTATTTTTGAAGACGCAATTCATATACTACGACATCATGGTTATACCAGCTCATAGGTTTATTGCGCCATTCAGCGCAACGGGGTTCCTCCTGCCATAAACTGACAAGCCGTGATAAGTGAAAGAATCTTGAGCGGATATCTAAACCACAATTTTAATTTAGCAGTAGGCATAGTAATTACGGTCGTCCGCAGGCGGATATACACGACGTTATACTTCTGACTACATGTAGACAGAAAATGCATGTAATTATATATAACCAATCTATATTTAACCAATCATGAAATCGATGATTGGGAAATTTCAAAAGCATGATTCACGAAGTTCTACTTTGAACATAATGTATGGAATGGTTTACCAAAAATACTTGGGACAAAAAGTATCTAAGGTGGTCCTAATATAGGCCCTAATTACATCTTAAACATCAAACACATTTTAATACAACTACATAGGCCTATTAAGTTCCAGGTGAAACGCGCAAAACCATAATCAACAAATACGTCATTTAGTGTCCGCCATTGATTGTCTTGTGCGAAGTTGTGTTCATCCTCCTCTCAAGTAGCTTAAATCGGCACAACCTCGGTCTTTTGACTCGCGAACTGTTACACCGCTGGCAAGGGATACTAATCGATACACAGGAATCATCTTTCATGGCGATGACGTCAAGCGGTTGACGGGATACAGTCGGTATCTCCTCGCATTGAGACGCAGAGTTCAATCAATAGAACGGAGTGAGATGGCCATTGCCCAATATTTGTCAATCTCTTAGTCGTGTTTCCCGGCGACGCGGTTACTGCTGATCGATGCGTAATGAAACCTTCTCCCAGAACAGCAATACATCTGTGAAGTAACGTCAACATCTGTACAAACGGCTTCAGTCGGCATAATGAGATTTCGAGGAAGCTTAAGCCGATCTCTTCCGAGGGTACCGTCCTCCGTAATTCCGGACATCAGCAATTCAAAAGCAGACTGCTTGTTACAGCTATTAAATCACGCCTATCCTTCTATCCTGATTACCGCCTTGTTACTCAGGAGATATTAAATACACACACGCAACAGTGATCAGGTTCGTAGTACTACATCTATAGGCACAAGAATTAGTCCCGAGTGATTTGTAAGTTGATATAGACCACCACACCGAGGCAGTCAGGGGACAAATAATCAGCTGTTCCGGAATTGATTTAGTGGCATGACACCAGCAGTTCGTTGTCTGATAAATTATCTGTGTTGTATAGCTGTACATGGCTTAACCTCAAACATGATATCGATGTGACCTTCAAATTATATTACGCACATGTTTCCGACAGCAAACTGTAATTGAAGTTTTCAGCAAAACGAATTAATATAATTGACATTATTGTACAGTAGTATTCGATGGGTTACAGTCACCTCCAACACGAGTACCAGAAATTTAGAAATGAGTAAGACAGATTATGAGACTGAAGACACGACTCGCATAGATTTCGGAACCTTCAGGATTATCAAAGACAAAATGAATGTTAAAGATACAGACATTTCCAAACCCTGGGTGCCCCTGTAAACGGCGTAACTCTAAGGTGGGGTAGCTCCAACTGTAGTGTAGTATTTGGTTGGATTAGTATGGAGGTTTATGTAAGTAAATAAAACTGTCACATTCTATGGCGTCATTTGGGGCGATTCTATACGACCATAAGGTACGTAACCGTATAGTGACTGGGCTATAGCTCACTAAGGCTACCCTATTTACACCGTTTCATCCAGGGGAGCTCTTAAAGCATCATAGTAGTCGAAAACATAACCGGAATCTACTACAACGTAATCTGATTTAATGTTTCAAGCTCTTGTTTCAAGCTCTTGATGCTTGAGCTGTAGGCAGGGCACAACCTTGCCTGATCTTGATGCTTGAGCTATTGGCAGGACACAACATATACATTGTCCAAGCTTGATGCTTGAGCTGTAGGCAGGGCACAACCTTGTCTGATCTTGATGCTTGAAGTTGTTGCAAAAAGTGCATATCGTGGGTGATGATCATACGACATGTCGTTAAATAACTAGCGACGTACGTGCGGTTGGTCGGTCATTGACGTACACGAAACTTGTGCAACGATTCGCTGGCCAATTCCATCAGATGGAAAAATTACAGTGAATAGTTATACATGTTATGATCCGGTTAATGGGTACCCGGAAGGATGAGATGGACATTTGAATGATAACCTTGTAGCGCCTTGAACGGCAGCTTGTGTTGTATGATCCCCAGGGAGTTGAGAAGGAGATTGAATGTACACATATCCATTGACCGGGGTAATAATGCGCTTAGAGCGTGCATTAGCATGGAGTCCTGCGCTAGATAAATGAACTATTAATTAATTAATGGAGTCATTTGACCATCTATGGCAGTACATCCAAAATGCCGTTCGTCGAGGCAGATTAGCATCACCATACCGGGTACCTACTTCCTAAATTTTCGAGCTCAATCAATAGGGGTAACAGCTAGCTAGTATAGAGGTTTTATCATGAATACATCACACATATAGGGCTACAAACCTTGTCAAATTATTTGGGAATACTATCTGAGCATCTCTGACATAGCCGGGAGGGTATACAGTCTAAATATAGCTATGACAAAATTAATACGGCGGAGGCCTGTACGTAGCTATATCTTTGGAACCACAATAAACATGTTTCCAAACGAAACATTCACATGAACCCATGACCTTATTCAGGGTCATCTGGTCATACTCGAGTCAATGAGATATGTGTTTCAAACTGAGGAACAAAGGGCGGGTAACTCGCTGTCTGACAAAGAGACCGCACACCTGTCGAGAAGAACACGTCCACACAAAGATGATTACAATTTTCACTCAGGTGAGCGTTTGCGGGCTGGATACCTGACTGACTGCCTACTCGGACATCACCTGTCATTGGTGTGTTCAATGACGGGGTAACTATAGCTCTACACTGTGGATCTGAAACTATGAAGCTCGATATAATGGCATATCAGACGGAATCCAGATACAGTTATAGAAATAGAACTGCAGTATTGAGCATACATGCCATTCCTCAAAGAAGATTGTTTGTTATACATATCTCGACCGTTAATCTCTCTCTCTCTCTCTCTCTGTCTTTCTCTCTCTCTTCTCTTTCTAATTAACACACACACTTACACTCACACACACACACACTACACTCGTGTACCCGGTTTAACAAAGATACATTAATTAAACACCCACCGATATTAAGACTTTTCTGATCATATGCTATACTGTATAGACTCTAGCCTAATTTTAAAAGACTTTTCTGATCATATGCTATACTGTATAGACTCTAGCCTAATTTTAAACGACTTTCAAATGGAAGAAAAAAAACATCCATCTGATATTTGATTGGCTGACGTGGTTCCCATGTGACCTGCCTTGTCTCCGCATGCATAGTGCCTGAGGGAGTTCAATCATGCGTCTAGTCCGTGTCTGTTAACTGTTTGACCTGCATACCGGTGTCTACGATGGTGTCTTCTCAGCGCGCTTACCACATCTGACAAAGACCTCTCCCCTGCAGCGCACAACTGCTAACTCTGCGCGCCGCCACAGTTGTCGTGTTAGCGTAAAGGAGCAGACTTCGTCATCATATTAGCATTAGCAACCGTTTACCTTGTGCACGCTTCAGCAAGCCTATTCCTGTCATCTGGACACCGGTGTAGAAGTATAGCTCAGCCAGCGGGCTGCCAACACAATTACGTTGCACGTCAAACATTAGAGTAAAGGTCGACTGGGTTTCACAGGGGTTGTATTGTGGGTGTGTGAAAACAGTCAATTTGGGTACAGTTGGGTCTGTATAGGCGATACGTGTAATATGAACTCGTTAAATCGCTGTGAGGTGGATACAATACGTTCTTCTTACATGGGACGAAATATAGATTACTGGTCTTGCAACACGAGTTAATTCAGCAGTGTTGTGTGTACATACACGTTTATAATTGTGAAAGAAAGACTAATATAATCCGATTTGATGCGAGAGGTGTGGTTATAAACGTACAATATATAGGTGTGGCATTTGCTCATCCTAAGCGTAATGGACAGATAATATAACAATTGGGTTTGCATATGTGTATCCATTACTATCGACTAGCCCTTTGGAACCATTTCTCATCATCTTTGGCAATGTAGTTTAACACGGCTACAACCGCATGAATCTTATTGACTGTAAGTACATATCATCTCAGTCGTCTGAGTCGACAGTACAATGCGCCTTCTGAGAATATATCAGTTTAAGCAGCCAATATGATGGTTATCCAAAGGAACCAATTCAAATATCTTTCAAGAACATATATGTATCTAATTATGGCAAAATAGTATTAGAAAATGTCACTCATATAATACAATATACTGGTATCAATTACTTTTCCTTGTTTGAAAGTCTTCAATTATTAATGGCAATGTTACTTGTAACAGATGATGTCGCTTGGATGTGTGCGTAACTATGCTGGTGTTTGACAGTCCTCTTCAAGGTCTATTGTGGTTGATAGGATAATTTGCTTATATGCTCTCTTCAATGTCACTCTGGAAAGCATTATGTCAACCAAATTGATATAAGCACCTATTCGTTTTCTTATATACTAGAACATTTCCCAGATCACGCAGATTTTACACCTTCTCTTAAATGTTAGGTAATTTTATGACCATGAATCTAAAATAATCGGCGATCAAGCTAAATTATTTCTTCGTACAGATTCAGATTAGATCTTCTTATATATCTATATCTGCGGTAATACATCTTGTGTCATTATTAAGCACTGAATATATAACAATACATTAAACCTTAGGTGTTGAGTGAACAACATCATTAATTACTTCCCGCCTGCTACATTGGGATGGACAGGAATGAGAAAATTACATGGCTGCAGCGTCTTGCTGGAATTGATCGAGAAACAGTTCGCGCTAACAATTATCTCAGACAAGAGTTATGAAACCAACATTTGCAGAACCTCTATGAGTGTATTCGACGAATGTTATTAACCTTGGCGCATCTTTGATAGAAACCCGTCACTGTTTTTATAATTCTACCAATAAAACCCTCACCATAAGAACGTTTACTGTATATTGTATATAACTAATGACCACTCAGTGGTCGATTGACGAACAGTTCCTGACTGATCAATACCCCGCCTTGTTTCCGGATATTTAATAACGGGACAATAAACTTATGAATGCTTTGAGGAGTGGAATTGGGGGCCTCAATCGATGTTTAGCCAGCTATAGTCTGATACCAGGCAATCGACGTGCCACTGTGCGCCCCAGGCGTTCTGCGGCACCATCTCAATAGTGTGTTTGCCCACTGGAATCTCAGCTTCCGTATAATACAATTAGCGGCTGGTTATACTGTGCGCTGTACGCGCTTCTATTCATCATCACTCAGTTAATCTTAATTGCAACGTATGTATATGTAGTGTGGATAAAGTTTACGTATGAAAGTGATATAATCCCAAATTAAACTATAGAATATATAACAATACTTAAAAGAAACATATAATCTTTATATAAGATAGATTCGGGGATACAAATACCTTATAAAAGAGGTTTACGAACTGTGTGTACCTCTCGTGTGAACTAACTACTTACTTAGTTTAAGTTTAACGTCTGCGTTATATAGCAGACGTGTGAACTAATTAGCCTGCAAGTGCGTGTGTGTGTGCGCGCGCGTGTGTGTGCGTGTGCGTATCGTTTAGCGGTCGTATGATAAACTTTCAGTATATTATGTCTCAGCTATTTTCCCATAATGTAAGTATATAGTATATTCTTTGCTATTTTCAAAAACATACAATCCATGGCATACTTTGCATAATGTATGGCATTTCTTCATATAGCATTATACCTTAAATGTAGTTCGCCAACAATTCATAGCATACTCCACAGCTTACTGTATAGAATTCACAAGCACATGAACGCACATCGTCACATGCACATCACACTATATAATAAAGTTACGATACATGAAACTTCAATTAATTTCAATGATAATTAATATCATATAGCCTAATATTACTATACCGTATTCTTTACACGTCTAATTCGGGGGAACTATGTTTTAACTACACCAACATTAATGCCAAGTAAAAGTACGGTATCATTGATCTAATTCGTCGGATGATTTCAATCATTTGACAATTTTAATACTCGTTAAAGTAAATATTATTAATTGTATATCTACGAATAAATTCCCATTTGTATTATAGTATTTTTCACAAACATAACACTTTTGTTTTCGCCTCAATGAATGTGCTTCACCTGTTTAGTTACATTATTGTTAGGCTACTCTGTTAGGCCTATATATTCTTAGTATTACCTACCTATACCGCTAGCTCATATTGTACATCAATGGTCACATCAACTACTTTATTACTGACTCTGGTATCAGAGCATCAACCGTGTCTAAATCTTATTTTGGGTGGCGTTCCAGTATTGCCTATACCCCAGGGCAGTTTGATTACACTACCATAACTCATAACACTTCACTCAGATAACCGTATCCAAACTTATTTAGTGGGATGTTTTGTTTTTTTATAGACAAATTAGTGCCCTCACTGAGAGGAACCATATCGCTTATCAACATCAGCCAATCAAAACGCTTCTTCCCACAGAACGGGACAAATTGTTTCAACAAGGATATCTGCCAGGAGAAATTAGGTCACCTGAGAAATCTATCTAGAATATTTCCGATGAAATAAATCGAAAAATTGTGTTCTCTATATTGTTTGCATATATATAGCACACTAATGTGCCCCCTACAATTGTGCGTTAGTGCTGCTAAATCGTCATTAAAGCACAAAAATCCGAAAGCTGTGTGAGCTCTCTGATCAACATCTATATTCTCCCTAAGAATAGGCCCGCGTCTGTTATGAGACGGCGGCCATATTTACTTGTAAGGTTTACAAGTGTAATGGCGGATCCGAAAACCGTCGAACTTTAAACAATTTTCCTGAAGAAGCTCAAACGACACAAGGTGTGACACATATTGCAATTGAAAGAGACTATACCATACTAGCTCCATATAATATTTATGGGGCCATATACTGGTGAGTATTCTCTAAAAATGTTAATTCCTCTCTGTATGTTTCCGAGATTTTGAAACCATGTTTCAACCGAATCTGATGGTGAATATAACGGATGATACGTGTTCATTTTGAGTCATTTAGACCTTTAGTTTGTTTTAAATTATGAAAACGTTTTTTATTAAATCAAAGCGATTGATGTTATGCCCAATTCGAAGCAGCTACGTGCTTTTTTTGGTCGGTACGCAGATGCCGCGACCGCCATTTTGTGAGTTTCAAGCTGAAGACGGGAGGGAAATTTGCGTCGCCATTTTTACCAGCTCCAGCCAAGATTTGGTAAAAAATATGAACCAGGCAGAATTTTCACGTGTTTGGTATTATCTGCCAATATGTTTCGATTTCTAATAGATTGTGGTAACTGGGTTATGTTGCTAATGGATCGCGCCTTTGTTCAGCGGATTGTTCTTTGTCTACGCGCGGTCTGGTGAGGTAGAAGATACAGTATTTAGAGGTCGGATTTATTGTTAAGAATATAAAATGTAATTTATTTGACTTTGACATGTCCTAAAAATTATTTGTTTCCATATTTCAGGTGTCTTACTTCTGATGGAAGCGGTAACGTTCCATTGACTACCAACATGAACACCTTTGGGTGACGAATCCGCTTCACCTTCGAAATTCATTAAGAAAATTACGAGGAAATTTATTTATTTCAATTTTACTGATACTTATCGACAGTATACATCACAATTTCAAAACTGTCATTTTGATGACGGAACTCGTATTGAAGATATCTCTTGACTCCCGAGCTGCGTGTTTGCCGGTAGCCATGATTAACAGTGACAAAGTAATAAGAATCAACAAAGTGTAACATTGTTTTACCCCCAAAATGGTTAAGGAGGGGCATACAGGTTTGACTAATTCCACATATGCAAAGTGGTTGTTAGAAGCAATAAAAAAAGTTAAACAACAAAAACAAAGACCAAGTCTTGATCGCATCTCTAATGCTGTTCGTCAAAACCACAAAGTCAGTAAAGAATCTATAGAAGAACAACTGGAATTGGCTGTTAACGATGGAATTGTGTTGAAAACCTACAATAAAGGACTCATCTCCTATAAAGATCCATCTCGAATTGTGCAGCTTCAATCAAGAAATCTCAAAATTGGTAAAAAGGATGATCTGACTAAAATTATTGTTCGGACGGTTCGAGAACTTGGTGAGGTTGGAGGGTCCACCATCAAAAGTGTTGAAAAGTTTGTTAGGAGAAGTTACAATCTTGAGATTAGTGATGGTGTTGACTTGACACATCAGTTGAAATTATCTCTGAAGTCTGGTGTAAAGAAAGGAATTCTCATTCAAGATGGACGTTTGATCAAACTTGGAAGTACTCCTGTCAGTGAATCTGATTCTGCTGGATCTAACAGCAGCAACAGTTTCCACAGCAGTAGTATAGATGAGGAAAAACATTTTGATGACATCATTTTGCCATTTGAAAGACACAAGGTTTGTATATTATTATTATTGGTAACAATCTTGCTAGATAATTCAGTATTCTGGCTTGATTAGTCTGATGTGGTACACTTATGTAATTATTATATTTAGAATAAAACGATAAAGTATAGAATTTCTATAGAAAAAACATTTGGACATTATTTTGAATAGAGAAAAAATAAGGTGAATGGAGATTAAAATATTGTCTATTTCATTCAATATATTTCAATTTGATAGTATGATTATTGCTTGGTTAAAGCAGGTATACATCTGCTTTTATGATCAACATATAATAATACTATTCTAATATACTATACATGCCACATGATATCAATTGTTTCTCTAATATTACAACATTAGTAAAACATAGGGACACTTACAAGTCCTCTCAATATTTACCATGTTCACTTTACAAAGTGTAATAATGTATGTGATGTTTCTTGTGTGAAATCATCTCAGTAAATCGAAATGGAAGATACTGTTCCAACTGCTATAGTTAATAATCAAAGTAGTACTAGTATCATATCCCAGTCTGCTGTAAAAGTGTACCCATGCCAGGTTTTGTTGTGACTGGAGAAGGTCACATGGTATTGTTTACCCTAGAAGCCTGTACTGTCTATCAAGTCCCTAACTGGAAAGTCTGTGTGTATTGAGTCATGAAAGAACATTCTTCCCCTGTGGCTTGTCGGCCTGTCAGCTTTATTTACCCCAATACCAAACAAAGGACCCCAGCCGTAACATTAGTTTGCCAAAGACACTTTATATAACCAGTGAATTTAGAACCTGATAGTAAATCTTCCAGGCTTGCGTACAATAATCCATGGAAATAGGTGGAAGTGAGCAATTTACTGTGATTAAGTTTGTGTCATGAGCTTGCAAGATAAATGGTGAATTGAATTGGTCTACGGGTTGTGTTTATGAGGCAGTTCTAGCACCAAGTGCTAGGCAGGTCAGAAGGGGAGAGAGAGAAATGATAATGTGGCAGGTGGCAAGGTATTGATTGTGACGGCACTTGGCCATTGGAAGCCGGAGTTGTGTGGAGTTTCTCTGGCTGATTGATCATGTGATACCCTTTCCTGGATATCCGCTCAATCAATAAGGCAATAGGGAGCTCATCAGCCAGCTTTCCAAAGTGCCATTGCATTCATTGAGGCAAGTGCTGCACACAATTTACCACTTTCATGCTTCAGACTTGTGTTTAATATACTTATCTGCAAATACTAAGTGAATGCATTGCAACCATCTCCATGTCTACTGACTCAACACATTCTCTAATCATATGACGAAAACATTTGGTTAGTCAGCATTAGAAGTTACTGAATGGTCTTCATTATTATCGACAACACCTAAATGGTTTGATGGGTCCATTATTTATTGAGTTAATACTATAGCAAAATTGAAGTGTGGGTCCTAAAATTGATTCACTCACCACTATACCAGTAAAAAAACGAAGATTAGTCTTAATTTTTAATTGTTTTAATACGTTTCAATAATAATATCAACAAAGATTAAAATTATCTGTAACATTTTCTAAATCATTAGTTCACCATGTTCACTGTATCATAGTCCAATGTTCGACAAGCTTTAAAATGTATATATATTTTTCATGTCTCAATTTGCTTGATGCATTCAGCTCCAGTCAATTGTTATTACATTTTTACACACCGACACCGCATAGATTAGCTGCAATATTTTTGTGCTTGCCGATATTGTTTGTAAACATCAATATTACAGGTATTTACATTTAAATATCACAGTAATAGAGGTTACATGCTATTTATTACAACTAAACTTACATGCTATTTATTACAACTAAACTTACTGCTATTGAGGTAACAGCATTTTGCATGCATGTATGACTGATATGGTCATCATGATTCACTGATGCACCAATTAATCACTGTTTCATCGCAATACGCGATTGACTCTTCGTGAATCGATTCATAATTCTATTGTAGATCGATTTAAAATACATGTTCTCATTGATGTTTAGCTTTTTATTTTATTAAAAAACTGCCAAACTATTAAATCCATATACAGCTGACTCCCTGGTCAGCATGCACAGTTCCGTTTGTGTTGTTATTTAGGCCTATTATATTTTATTCACCATGCATGTGGCACCCCCTGACTGCATGAAACATTTGTAAACAAGAATAAGGAATTATATTTTTAAAATGCAAATGAGACCTTTTGATTATATACAAATTACTATTAGCAAAGTTTATTTTATTTTATTTATTTGTGTTGTATACATACCACTGGACACATATATCAATACTATATTTTCCATTAATCTAGTGGTGATTAAGTTTGTGAGTAGGATGCATTGTTAATAATTACCAATTGGATAAATCCCAATCCCAGTCATTAATCCTAGTTTATTTTAGCTCAGATTGCAGGACTAATCCATACTAGTACTACACTAGTGCCAGTTTAATTTGATTTTATCATTATAATCCAGTATTGCACAAGAAAGAAAATGGGATACTTTAGCAGTGTTTATTATATTTATTTCCGAGCCAAATGTTCCAGATTCAAATCCTGCTGCAGGGGCTCGTCATCAATGTTCGCGGAAGTTATCTTTCTGACACAATATTTTTCCTTCAGCACATCCTATCAATATCACGCCGGGGGTGGGTGGTAGCGTAGTGGTAGAACGTTGGACTTCGGAGCCAAAGGTTCCAGGTTCAAATCCTGCCCCGGGGGCTCGGCATCAGTGTTCGCGAAAGTTACCTTTCTGACGCGATATTGATAGGATGTGCTGTCTGTAGAGTGGCAATGCAGTTATCATGCAGTCGGCGCTCGCAGGTTTACTGCAACATTCAGCGCTACGGAGTTTCCTCCTGCCCTAAACTGACAAGCCGTGATATAAGTGAAATAATCTTGAAAACGACTAAACCACAATTCCAAAAAAAAAGAGGAAAATAGTATATGTATTTCATAAAATATTGTTTTTTTCACCTCATCCAAATCCTAAATTGAGATGACCATGCATGATGACATGTAGAAATGACATGGTTTACATATGTGGAATATCGGAAAAATAGGTATTGACTTGGAACATATGGAAGCTTCAAGTTAAAAGTTAAATTGCCACAAGTGTTCAATTTTATATGGTGCATATGATTACACAACCATACCTCATAACACTTCACTCAGATAACTGTAGTGAGCATTGATCTAGCAATGGGAGGAGATCGCTGAGTGATTGGTGCTTTCAAGAGATACAAGTTCAATTAGCTGTTCTGTGACTGAGTCATGAACAGTGAGTGCCAACCAGGGTCAATGCAAAATTGGAAATATACTATGGGTTACATATCTTTCAAATTATTGGATCACGATTGAATAAGGACACCATGATCATAACTATTAACTAATAATGTTCATATCAAACAAACAATAATACAGAGTTAAGATTTTAAAACATGAAGACAATATTTTCTAAAGACATTGAGCAAGGGATTACTAATATGTATGTTAAAAGTACATGAGCAATAATCCACAGCAGTAGTATTGCCCCTGTATTTGATCTTAACCCATCCTACGTGCAGCAGTAATTTATACTGCTGTGACATCATTCATGTATACTTATATGCAGCAGTCCAAGATTGCCCCCACTCTATCTATATATGTACAGATTTGTTTTAGGGATAACCTCATTTTGAACTTTATCCATGATCCATAATCAGCCAAACGGCCAGTTTAAGACAAGAGCCAGCATGGGACTGTTTACCAGTTTACTAGACGCTCCTACTGGTATTGATACTGATAGGTCTTGACCTGTGTACATACTCCTGGTGACTGGGTCACTATTCAGTCGGAGGGTTCATATATATATATATATATATATATATATATATATCAGTTATATGGTTACCATGGTGACCCAGTTGACAATACATATATCCATTGATCATGTTGATCGGATTGTTTTGGCTTTTACTAAATTACTAACTGCTTTAGTCATTCAATGGAAAACTGTTTGCCTATTTCTAACTTCAGCATTCAGCAAACTTTAACAGCGCATTCACAGTATGTTGTTGGCGAATAAAAATCCATTTTTTCATTTTGTTTCAGAAACTTGCCAAACCACTGCCTCTGTGCAGCTTCTGTCTGGGGCCGGCTGAGAACAATCGTGATGGGAAAGAGGAGGAGCTTATCTCGTGTGCCACGTGTGGAAGCAGTGGTAAGATATACATGTGTATAATTTGTTTTGGTGGTTTGATTACCATTTGTAATCCAATAGGGATAGTATGGTAGAACCATGCTGCCAGAGAACAAGTCATACTCTCTTGGTCACAGCTCTTGGAGTGTAGCGTATGTCGAGGAACACCATTACACTATGGCTGAGGATGACAACAAATACAAGCAAGAATACAATTTTATTATTTACTTTTCTAGGTTTACTAATAGTACTAGTAGTAAACCATGGTAACTGATGCCCAGATCTACAACCCCCCCACCCCCCCATGACAGTTAGGGTTTCAACCTCAATCCAAGTCGCTGCAATGCAAGCTATGGAGATATAAGGAATGGTCTCCAGTGTTCTGAAACTGAATAAACTCAGTGTCTCAAGAGTTGTCAGTACTATTACTACTAACATGATGTAGCGTTTGTGGAAATGACAATTGTGAGGTACTTGATGTCCGTGAAGATGGCTGTTGCTGACAAAATGACAGTCGCATTAACAGAGGAAAATTATTGGCTCACTGTCCACACAGGAAAGGTAATAATGACATTTAGCGTTGACGCCAAACACTAACTTTTGAATTGTATTTTTTGTTGTTGCCACAAGTTTGTTTTGGAGGGAATAATGTTCTAACTCACCATTGCTTAGGATAGCACTGTTTGTATTTAAAACATATTTTTAGCCTGTATTCATTTTCCTCTATTTGAAACTTGGAGAAGATGATGAAATCCCATGTCAGATTTATCAGCAACAGAAACTATATATTGTTGTTGTAGGCTTTCGTATATATTTTTTTTATGTTGCATTTAATTAGAAATATAACCAGAGTAGTCCTAGGCGACTGTGATGGAAAGGTCACAAATAATAGTGTTATCAATATCAGCATTTATGATATTCTCTGTTGATGTTGATCTGTCACTAACAGTTTATCACATTTGTACTACTGTCACTATCACCAGATTGTTTGCACATCACCTATTATATGTAGATCTATGGCCGTTATACTTTTAGTTTTCAATGTATAATTGCCATGACCTATGGTGGTGGAGGACTACCATATTATGAAATGGGTACATGGTGATTACAATATTTGCTTAAATATCATTTGTCGGCAGACTATTATTAGATTCCCAAATGATTGCTGGATATGGAATGATCCAAGTATGAAAACTTGCTGAATAAGTCTTGCATGCGGAACTGTTGGAAGCCTTGCATGTCTGGTGACGGAAATTGGTGGGGAGTCCACCACACATGGCACCCACCCAGGACTGGATTAACTTGGTGGAAAGTAAACCATTAACCAGTTAACCTAAACAGCCTGTAGCTGGCAACCTGCCAGGACTACTGATAAAACAAGTGGCAGCTTCACCACTCATCAGCTGACTGCATCCCTTCTAGAGTATCCAATTCAATCACTAGACTAGCAGCTATTTGAAGATTATAATGCCTTGGTTTTCATGAATAAGGGACCAATAACTAAAGGGAGACCACTCTTCTTGGCTGTTTGATAATTAGGGATTATTTGCTTAAATGTATTTGAGCATTAATCATTTTAATGGTATTTCAGAATGCTATATATAATATAAGAATGCTATATTGTATTGCTATGTATGTTTGTGATGTTTATTATTAGATCAATTACTAAAAGATGCTATTGTAATTGGAGCGCTGTAGATAAGCCTAATATATAATTGTACAGTGGCAAGTTGATCTAGTTCCTTCATGACACTTGTTGTGTTTCAGGTCATCCAACATGCCTGAAGTTCTCCCAGGAGTTGGCTCTGAAAGTCAGGTCATTGCGATGGCAGTGTATAGACTGCAAGCGATGCTCATTTTGTGGGAAGTCTGGAAAAGAGGTGAGACACAGCAGCAAATATGTAGACGATATTGTGTTTATCATGTCAACTGTACAAGTAACTGTGTTGTGATGGTTGTACTGATGTGATTATCCGCCACTGTGTGATGTTATAATGCTATTCTGCAGGACAACATGCTGTTCTGTGATGCCTGTGATCGGGGATACCATATGCAGTGTTGTGACCCGCCCTTGCACAGAGCACCGAAAGGTCAGTACGCTACAGGACTGGTTAATTGTGAATGTGTTAGGCTTTGTCACTGATAGACATGGATTGCTACTGGGGGTTTCCATTACAACACACAAGGCTCTATATTAACCTTTTGAGGCACCTGCCCCATCTAACATGAAAATACTTGCCTTGTAGGTAAGGGGCTTGTTAATCTTGTCTGCCTGTGGATAACACCTGTCCCAGGCAGGCAGACAATCCTTACTGTCCAGCCCTGAATACAACTGGTAAATCAAAATGCACATTTCCGTGACTAGATCTTTTTTGTGTGTTTATTACTAGCTGTTGGTAGTTTCTTCTAAATTTATAATACTATTTAAATTCCATGAAAAAACAACAAACCTGATATTTTTATTTTAAAATAAATTTCTGTTTAATGCTCTGAGTGCTGCAGGCATATGAGGTTGCCATTTCTGTCCTTTCCGTTGAGTGCTGCGGGCATATGAGGTT
>JAUTBT010006856.1:0-25991 GCA_032361225.1 Lepetodrilus schrolli
TATGTGAGTGAGTTTTAAAGAATTAATTGTATATGTGAGTGAGTTTAAAAGAATTAATTGTATATGTGAGTGAGTTTTAAAGAATTAATTGTATATGTGAGTGAGTTTAAAAGAATTAATTGTATATGTGAGTGAGTTTAAAATAATTAATTGTATATGTGAGTGAGTTTAAAAGAAGTAATTGTATATGTGAGTGAGTTTTAAAGAATTAATTGCAGTCGTTCCCACTTTTATTATTCATACGCCGAATCTACATTTATGGTTACTCGTACTTTTTCTTCTTCATTAAATGTTACCGTTATTTCAAGTCAGTATGGACATGAATACAAAATATGAACAAGAAAATATTGTGCAGTTAAATATGAGTAGGATGTATATTATTCATTACTGGTATATTCTTATCTAGCAAAATTCTTCATTGTAACAATGTTGACATAATCACTTCAGAATCTAGTAAATATATAAGTAAACTAATACGTGTCTGCAGTGTACATTTGCTTTATGACTTACCCGAGGTCAATTTTAAGCATTCTCCTGCTTTGGTCTTTTCACATAGATCTTCCCTGTTGAGGAAAGATTAGGAACTATTAGGAACCAATACATTCGTACCATTCCAGCCAAAACAACATAGAACCAATTCAAGTCATGGGCGTAGCTACTATTAGGCCATAACGCCCGTGCCTGCAGATAATTTTGTGTTTAGAAAGCAAACTCAGGACTGTACCATTCTCGCGCTCCCCCTAAGTAACATCTGGGCCTGTAATTAATTTAACTCCTGGCCACGCCTCCGGAAGTTGAAATGGTGTCAATGTACTGTGGTATACTAGTAACAAATTCGCTTACCCTGTTTGCAAGACGGCAATGTCATGGCTAACAAAGTTCTTGTTGCGTTCATACTTCTTCATCCATTCTCTAAACGAACTGAGAGTGTCGTAGAGAGCTATCTGCTTGGAGTCTCGGTTGATCCGGCTCTTTTCAATGAACGGTTGGTACTGTCCAAACTGAAGAGGGAACACGTTTCGTTAAAACATTTTCAACGTTCTGTCGATCTCCATGGTGATACGTGTATGGCATTCAATTCATCTTGATTTTAGTCAACAGTAAACTTTCGTGTTCTACAAATTAACAGGTACCAATCTAACCATTGTATAATTATTTACCTGAAAGGCTCCATATTGTCTGACTTTTAGTCTGATGTTCGGGTCGTGCATGATTCGAAACTTGAAATCCACCTGAAACACCATGTATTCTGAAGGCCTTTGTTTTATCTACGTATTTATTTAAGTAAATAAACAGCTGGTAAAATGTATGTCGTGTTCATATATTATGAAATCATTTAAAATGTATTGGCACCAATACATAAGTATGCATGTAAAACATATGCTTTTGACTTGAAGGAACCGCCATGACGCATACTAGTATATATGTGCCTGTGCGAATTTGCGTATGTGTATGTGCTTGTATGTATGTATGTGTGTGTGTGCGTGCGTACGAGAGAGAGAGAGAGAGAGAGTATGTACGTGTGTGCGTGTATGTGTTGTATATTGAATGCACTACAATACATACGGCGTGCCAGTAGTGAAGAAGGAAAAGTCCCAATTCTGTCATACTGTAGTTGAAGTTCTTGAACATGGCCTTGTCTATTATAACCAACACCTCCACCACCACTGGTTTGGTCGCCTGCCTCTTTCGTCTGAACCCGGGGGTGACGCCTGCCGTCCTGCCCGTGCGGATTGTCCGCCCTTGTCGAGCGGTCGAGCGGTGTTGTTGTGATCTTGACCATGCAGAGTTGCCAAATCCACGGTTGGCGCGTCTCTCTGACTGGACACTTCTTTGAGTGTACGAGCCGATCCATCGCTCTTTGTCTCTGAAAATCTGTGGAACTGGGGAAAATCGTTATTAATAAACTTTGGAAATTACTGGAATAATATAAGATGTGGTTTTCAAACATACAACATTGACCAAGATAGCAAAGTATGGTCATCATCGTTTGTCTGTATACCTCCAAATAACCAGGCCCAAGAGAACTTTGTTTATTCTGCCTACGTCAATTCTGAACAATCAGCACAGCGTCATGCCAGTCATTGCCGCTAATTCATTCTTAGCAAAAGAACACATTTAAGTTTCATTGCACTTTCATGAAGCTGGAGTATTCACCTTTAGCGCTCTCGCAATGATCAGTAGGAGAGATACATATCAAAGGGCAACGGACTGCGTGTCACGAAAGGGTAGTAGTCCGGGCTTAAATCGAAGTCTACGTCATTTCCGGTTATAGTAAACGCACGGCTTACTCCCTGATTTAGGCCCTGACTAAAATACGACTTATTTCGTGAAACGCGGGGTTGGTCTCTCAGTGGACACGAGAGTTTCATGAATGGGTGCCCTTAAAGATTGATAATGAACATGCAAACATTATGCGAGTTGATCTTGGCACAATAAATGACGGTGAAAGGTGTATATTTACCTTCCAGGAAATCCGACACTCCAACCTTGCTGTCCGTGTCCTGTCGGTATAGCATGTGTTTGTGGAGATCCAGGGATCGGCGATGACGTCTTCCAGAACCAGGTGGCGCAATGATGAAATTGTCTTTCAAAATACCTTCCTAAAACCGAATGCCATGATGAATTACAAACAAACTACAAAGAAATTCGTTGATTCCTAAGTACAACTATGAAGTCAGCTCTCCGCTGAAGACAGCCGAGTTTATGATTGTGAAATAAAAACAAGGGAACGGTTAAGCATGTAGCTTTATTCCGTTACCATCTTCAACACTATAGGTGTCTAATATTACAAGCTTCGTTCTCACAATATTATTTATAAGTAGTACCTATCTGGGACATGATCTCATGTTTATGGAATAGCTTACCAGTGTTTGGAAATCAATATTCATTAGCACATTCACAATCAAAGTGTTTTAAAACTACAATCATTGTACACCATATCAATACTAAGCATATGGATACTAACTTGGATTAATTGCAATAATTGGTTACATGATATGTACGTTAGTCATAAACCGAAAGTATGTGAATTGACATAGACAAAATGGAACCGAAAGGTGCAAAATCATCGTTTAATGTAACAATAGGTTACTGAACAGTGTACCTACCACGTGATATTGTCCAGTGTTGCCATAGACCACGCTGACGATGGTTCCAGTCTTGTCGTCGCTGAAGAAGTTGGCAGCGTGGTGATGGACGTGGTCCTGTAAATAACGTAGGGTGAGCCAATGGTAACATTGTTAGGATGTGACAAAATTATGTGTGTGTGTGTGTGTGTGTGTGTGTGTGTGTCTCCTACGTCATCCCTTTCTTTCCCGCACCCTCCTCCTCTCTCCCCTCTCTCTCCCTTGTGTTCCCTCCCCCCTCTCTCTCTCTCTCTCTTTCTTTCTCTCTCTCTCTCTCTCTCTCTCTCTCTCGCGCTCTCTCTCAGAAATTAAGTTGATGGTGTTACCGGTAAGGTGTGCATATCGAAGACTGTCGTTCCATCATCGTCACCGGATACGACGAACCCTTCTGTGTTTGTATGTAGAACAGAGTGTGTTTCTCTGGTTACTGTGATAATATGTTCACGCTCATCCGTCGTCACGTGTATGATAATCTTGTCATGGATATGAGGGTCTCCGTGGATTATGACATCAGCTGGATGTGCTTCTGATAGATCTGAAATTATAAATAAGCATAATTTCTTTTCTTTTTCGAGCAGGACTACATTATGTATAGGCTACACACGTTGTTGAAACCAGACCTGCTAAACGAACTGGTTTCTTTTTTTGTGTTAAATTTGGTTTTAGAGCCGCTTTCAACATTATTTTACTTCTATCACGGTTTGTCAGTTTAGGGCAAGAATAAACCCGAAACATTTACAGGGCTGAATGTTGCAGTAAACCTGCGAGCACCGGCTCACGCTACTGACAGACCAAGAACGATAACTGCATTGCCACGGTACAGACAAGGCATCCTATCATGGCCGCGTAAGGTAACTCTCGCGAACAAACAAACTGTTAATCCACAGCATATACTAATTATTACGTTAATAATACATTTATAGATGTATACTGACATGCTACCTTTGGTTATTATAACTTAGTTTTAAGTTTATTCAGTTACACATGAATATAACATGTTGGGTAACAGGAACTTATTCCGCATGATATTCCAAACATTGATGTCTTGCATTCCTTTCACAGATGTAAGTATGTGATGCATTGTCTGAACTATAATTTTAAATTAAATAGTTCTCACTTTCATCGTCGTCGTCGTGGTAAATTAAATTCCTACTGTCGGCAAGCTGAAATAAGGATATACTAGACTAGTAAATCACTAGTAAAACATACGCATAGTCTTCATAGAGTGACAATATAACCACGTCTTTGCAGTGAAATCGTGAATATATCACAATATAAAGTCATATTGAAAACACGTTAAACGTTTAAATATTAAACGGGTTGTTTAGAAATATCTGTTGTGGAATTATGCTTTCTCTTGACAACTGATAAGCCTACAAGTAGAATCAACATCTGATAAAAATCAATAGAGTCAATAATGTAATCTAGTCATGATATTGTTTAAAAGATAGAATATACTAAATAAATCATAATGAATGAAAAGGAAATATTGAAACAAATGGAAACGTTAGTATCCACTCACCCGAAATGTGTTCAAATAGTAACACAGATACAAGATTAAAATACATGTGGCTTTCATGATCGCTGAATGGCGTTTGAAAGAGGAAGGCCTTAATTATACAAGATATGAAATGACTAATAATTAATTAACAGAGGAAATCGTTATTCATACCTACAGGTAATTATCTCCCTTACTAATGCTATAACATACCGTTTATGTTGTATACTGTAACGGAAATAAACATACTTAATGATACATTCCTGTATACAGAAAAATACCTTCAGGCATGTTGGGACGACTGTCCCAAAATCAAGTCTTTCCGGTGTTAGAATTAAATTCATTCATGTGCCACATGCACTGTTTACGGGTTGATTAATGAGCTTAAATGGAATCTTCAATTTGTTAACTTAATTACTTACATCGGAAAAAATGTGAAAATATGTGAATGTTTACAGAGGTCGCCATAATGTATTATTATTATTTTTTTAAATTGAGATTAAGAGCAGCTTTCAATATTCTTTCACTTATATCACGACTTGTCAGTTTAGGGCAGGAGGAATCCCGCAACATCCGCAGCGCTGAATGTTGCAGTAAACCTGCGAGCACCGACTAGTACTGACATCAAATGCTTAATTAAATACTGGTATTTTATGTTATGCACCTTTAATGTGTTCGTTCACGTGTACGTAATAGTGATTGGGTGTTGATAAGCATGAGTGCAAATATGTAAAACTTTTATAAAATAAAATACTATGACATCAATGTTTAGAAGCCAATTCGTGTCTATCATTCCAATACAAATTGTCATGGAAACATATTAAATTTGTTTTGAAATCCAATTAAATGAAATAATCACTGCTTTAATTCGACACCGTGAAGTATTCAGGTCAGATCGAATGTCATTCAGTATTAATTGATGATGATGACATATATGTCGTACGTAAGTATACCTAGACGTCTACAGTGTAAGCCTAAGGTCAGTAAGCCAGCGTAGTTTTACGACAGAAACATATTTGCAATGGTGAAAGGAGTGTTTAATCGTTTCTCAAAATACTCGAAAATCTAATGACTTTCTTTTTTAATAGAACGATAAAAACAAATAGCAGTACTATTAAATCATTAATATTTCTGTTATGTATGCGTATTAAACATTAACCTGTCAACTTGATTAAGACCTCTACTTTTAGTAATTAATATGTGTTATTATATAATAATAAGTAGGGCCTAGTAGCCTATACTGTACGAGTGTCTCGGTGGCTTTGCTGTCAAGATTATGAATGTTACGTAAATCACACGATCATATTGAAATCAACCATTCATGATTGTGGTCAATCACTCAATTATTACAGATGTAAAGACATATATACATATTTATACATAGTAGCTAGGAGCAGTCGTGAAAGAGGGTGTGGGGGGGGGGCGAGGGGTGAGCATAATGGAAAGATTGTGACTTGACTATGACAGGAAATACCTGTAATGGGCAGGAAAGTCTAGACACTTGTATAGACTTACATAATGCTTACTTATCCTATTCTTTTAGCGCTGCATACATAAAAAACAACCGTATGTTAATACATTAATAGGTTCAACCCCATATTCCAAAAGTGCTTTTCAAGTTATTCTAGATATTTGCGCTATATAAATGTGTATATAGATTAGATCTTCAGAATATTATTAAAGATGAACGTATGAAAAACTACTGTAAAACACTTAAATTACGCTCAAATTCTAAAATTGACTTGTTCTCTGGAATTAAATTACGCACATTTGCCACACCAAAACTAGTAAAAAAAATTATATTCACTGTGTAATGAAAGACCTAGTAACCGGTGACTACAAAATTAATGTAATCATTATAAAATATCCCAATCATATATATCAGTGTACAGGAGTCAAATCTATATTACTAGTAAAATAGTATTAGGGACAGATATCGAATAAAGTAAATTAAACTACAACAATTTGAATATATTTTTTTCAAAGCCACATATCAAGGCTTATCTGATGGTCATATTTTGTACTTTTCGATATAACTGAAGGCATCAATAAGCCTTTTTACACCTATGCTAATCAAGTGTACAAGTTGTACCTGAGATATACCCTAGAGGTAAGGAGAATGATTGTACAAAAAATATATACCCAGTTGAAAACACATCATTCATATTTATATTCTGTCATATCACATGATTAGTGTATGACGAAAATAACTAATGCATGATTGAAAATAAGTAGTCTAATATTATAACTACAGGAAACAAATACATGTTATAGTACTATATATTTAACTCTCTCCATGCTGGAGGCAACCGGAGATGCCCTAAAGAGCAGTGCCTGTGCCTAATCCAGAAGGGAGAGGGTTAATCATACTTGCTCAAGGTCATTGTGGTATGATCTAGTATTTATTATTTTAGTTTTGACTTCATTATATTTCTACCAATGTAGGACACTTAAAAATGTTTATACTTGTAAATGTTAGGCCACCGACAGGAAATGTCATTTCCAGTTGCTATTGATGTTCCATATAACCGTATCTGGATTTTGTGACATGTGTACTTAATACTATTTACATGGCATTCGACTCCATGCACAATGTGGATGCCGAAAGCACCACACTATTATAACCCTGGATCTGTGTGCACTCTTTTACCTTCTCAACTCTCTGAAGTGTAAATAATTTCAGGTGCTATAAGGTTAACATTCACAATCCAATCTCATCAAACCAGGTATCCATTCACAGCTCGGTGGACTGGAGCACATCATCAATCAGTGATGAATTCTTCATTCAGTTACATTTTGGTCCACCCTCAAGATACTCTTGTTAAAATATACAACTTTTTTAAATCATGACATTTCTGCAGCTGAGTGGTTCGTCACTTGTAACAAATACAACAAAAGTGATTTTCGCATGACCATTTACTTGCATACATTTGAACATGCATAATACAAAACCTAACATTTCTGAAGGAATTATCACATAAATAATAATAATCCTATAATTAAATACATCATCATAATTTAAAATTTAAACATTTAAAATTGGTACCCATATATTCCATGAATAATGACAGTAGTGGGGATCAATTTACATATGTTGTCAATTAATGTGATGGACATGATAGTAATCACAAGCATACTGGTTATGGCAAGTATCAGAAAGAGACATTCATAATCAAGGCACAGAACAAGCCACATCATCAAAATGAATATTACATCTGTAATGTTTGACTGGGACAATAACAGTTCTAGACTATCAATCTCTTACTCCTCTGCAGTAAAGTATGACACAAACACAAACATTTCAATCACTAATAAAATCTGTCATGAATATTCAGACACAAACATGAACATTTGAATTGGTAATAAATTCTGTAATAAAATCGGGACAGAAATACTTTTTTTTTTATTCAGTCATCTTTCGTATAAATCAGCACGTGTGTGTATCCTCCAAGTAGTCTTAACCTTCTTTACCCTAGAGGCATCCAGAGATGCCAAATATAAGTGGTCTAGCAGGGATATCAGATCCTGGAATGTACAATTCTCATTGAATATACAGACATTCCGTGGCCACTTCCTTCGCCTCAGACATCTCGATGAAATCTCTGGTGAACTCTTGTCACTCCGTGATAATGTTGGTTACACACATTGGGGACAATCCTTTCAAATGTACTACCTGTCTGTACTGAAACCGTGTGACTTCGCTGTACCATTCCTGTTCTGTCTGCACCACATCGCTAACGAGACGAGACCGCACAGGTTACAGACAGTTTGCGGTTTCATTCCTTTCACAAAGCAGTGTGTTCACAGAGTACTCTGAACATTGTCCTATGGTGGAAGGAGCATCCTCTGTGTCAGCGGACATAGATACGCTCTAGGAATGGTGCTTCCTCTTCCTGTGGTGAGACGATCCAGGTTCTGGTCGAGTGGGCTGAGTATTGTCAAGATCATCTGTACAACACACAAGTTAACATTACGTGTTAGTCTAGGTACCAGCTGGAATCTCGTCTTATACCTTTCTGGTGTGTTTTTTTAATATTGGGGTTTAGAGACATTTTCAAGATTCTTTCACTTCTATCACGCAACATCTGTATTGCTGAATGTTGCAGTAACCCTACGAGCACTGGCTGATACTGACAGACCAAGGATGATAACTGCATTGCCATGGTACAGACAGCGTATCCTATCATGATCGCGTCAGAAAGGAAAGAGATGCTTCCCAAGATTATTTTGCTCATGTGGCATATACATACATACATATAGAAATTTGTATTGTGGAAAATCAAGAGTAACACTTCTTGATTGCACTTTGTGCAAGTCCAAATAAAGGGAAATGCTATTGGCAGAAGCAACACAGTTTTCAAATTTAATAGGAACCCTACAACACCTGTAGAGTCAAGTATTGCAGTAAACCTGTGAACTCAGGCTAGGGCTATCGAACCAAGGATGATAACTGCAAGTTGCGATAGTACAGACATCACTTCCTCTAACAAATGTAACTTCTGCCGACATTATTTATTCTGCATTCCTGAGGAAGATTCGAACTCGGGAACTTTGTTTCGTAAAGTTTAAACATCTATCACCGGCACTAGTGTTTAATAATTAAGTCCTTACATGGTAATAGGTGATATGATGATGTGAACACTTCACACGCCAGAACTCACCACGGATAGGGATGTCGTGTTTCCAGGCAACGCCACACTCCTTGACAGGACACTTGCGAGAGTCGCGGTCACGGAAGTACCGACTGGCACAGTGGAGGTGGAGTTTGATTCCGCACTCATCGCACGTCTGACCCTGGTGTGTGGATACAGCAAAAAAAATGTCAAATAAATAGCAATTGGAAAATAGCAAAATCTTCACAAAAGAAATTTGATTGATTAAATGATTCACGTCGTTGTGGGAATATTTCACCCGCACGTGAAGTGAGTAGTTGTGGTGTTAATCATTGCATAAGATCACAGAAATGAACAAACTTGATGCATAAGTCAAGCACCAACCCCAACGTGCCCCTTTCCCTCTTAAATTAATTTATATCCTACAGTCTTATGATTGAGCTGTGTCACATCCAACAGAAGATGGACCTCACCTTGAGGGACAGTTTATTGCACAGGTTGCACATCTTCACAGTGTTGGAGAAATACTCCTTGATGTATTGTTCTAGCTCCAGTATGGCGCGGGTGTCCAGCGATATCTGCCCATCTTCCTGCAACAACATACAACACTGTAGGAGACACTCGAGAAGAGCTCATCGAGAAGAGCACAATTACCGAAAATTATTTTCTCGTTTTTTTAAAATTGGGGTTTAGACCTACTGTCACGATTCTTTCAGTAATATCACGGCTTGTCAGTTTAAGGCAGGATGAAACCAGCAACATCCGTAGTGCTAAATGTTTCAGTAAACCTGGTAATGACAGACCAAGGATGACAACTGCATTGACACTGTACAGTCAGTGTAATCTATGATGATCATGTTGGACAGCAGGTAACATGAGTAACACCAATCTATACAAGAATTAGTAATACTTTATTCTTATCACAATTGTCTTGTTTTAATTAGTTTACTTGTTTTTTTGGTTGAATTTCTTTTTGTGATAGGGTTTAGTTTTCAAGAATGGCAGGAAAAAAGCCTGGAATCAATCATCCATCACAAAGCTATCAGAAAGTATTCTAATTCCGACAACTCAAACCTGAGATATCCACAGTTGTCTAGTCATACGATCAAGAAGATTCTGAGCGTCATTCTTTGACAGCTTCTTCTCCAAACGTTCTGTCAGGTTGAGGGCACTGATTGATCCAACAGTGCCGTCATCCGCCTCCACGATCAACTCCACCTGTGTACAAATAAAACTGTCACTGACAGCATATCAGTTGTTTTGTTTTGTTTTGTTTTTAATTGGGGTTTTAAATCACTTTCAAGATTATTTCACTTATATCACGACTTGTCAGTTTATGGCAGGAGGAAACTCGCAACCTCCATAGCACTGAATGTTGCAGTAAACCTGCAGACACCGGCTGGTACTGACAAACCAAGGATGATAACCACATTGCCACTCTACAGACATCGCATCCTATTAATATCGCCTCAGAAAGGTAACTTTTGCGAACATTGATGATGGGCTCCAGGGGCGGGATTTGAACCTGGAACCTTTGGCTCCGAAGTCCAACGTTCTACCACTGCGCTACCACCCGCCCACATCACAGCAGTTAAAAATGAACCTTTGGGGGGACTTTTCCTCATAATGATACACTATGGTACAGGCCTGGCTATAGACAAATGTGATTTCAGTGGAAAACAAGCACAGGGTTTGTGGGCTGCAGGCCCCAACGCCACATCTAGGGCAAATAAATCGACCCTATGACGAATAAATTAAATGTGTGTGTGTGTGTGTGTATATATATATATATATTTATATAGTGATTGAACATTACTTAACATGCTTAAATAAACTCTGAAATGCTCACCAACTTCTTGAAAAACTCCATCTCATTCTGACTGTACTCTGTAGCCATTTTGGTGATTTCTGTGCGGCTTACGTTAACCTAAAAAATCAATCATTGAAACTGATGATATCTCATCAAAAGAAAGAATAAATAACATTTAGGAGAGAAGATGGAATAAACATAGAATAGTGAGAATAGTGAACTATGCATGTTTTTTTGCTTTGTTAAATTTGATTTAGAACCGCTTTCAAGATTATTTCACTTATATCACTGCTTGTCAGTTTAGGGCAGGAGGAAACCCGCAACATCCGTACTGCTGAATGTTGCAGTAAACCTGCGAACACTGGCTGGTACTGACAAGACAAAGAATGATAACTGCATTGCCACTCTACAGACAGCGCATCCTATCAATATCGCGTCAGAAAGGTAACTTCTATCACTGCGCTACCACCCACCCCCTACTATGCATGTAAAACAGCTGAAAATACTAGTCTTCGGAGCTCAAGTTTCTGACACAATGATGTATGGGTCAGAATCTTGAAAGACACCCCATTGCCATGGTTACTCACCAATCCATAATGGCTGGAACCATCATTTTCACTTATTGCCTTCTTAATTTCCATGTGAAACGGATGAATATTCATGTTGATGATGCGCACAAAGTCAAACAAACGCTGTTTGTCATTTTCACCAGCAGCAGAAGCAACTGCATCAAAATAGAAAGAAAATATTATAACACAATAATTAATACAAAAATGTGTATTAATGTAATGAGCTCCAAGAAGAGAAAGAATTAACATTATTGTGTTATTATAAGATTGTATATTATTATTTTATTTTTAGTTAAAAAATATTTTATGCAAGAATGAAAGGATAGGCTAAAAATTATGACAACTTAAAGGCATACAATTAAAGTTTACGTTGTCATTTTGGACCGAATTGGAGCATACATATAATCACTTTTGTACCTCAAAATATCTTTTTACCACTGTAGGATAGATACAATTCCATTGCAGTTTACATTTCCGGTAAAACCCGAATAATCAGTTGGTAATGTACTGTAATATCTCAATGTTCTATAGTCGAATAGACTAAGGGGGATAACTCTAATAATTGAACAGGGTTAAAATAACCTTTCACAACAACTAGTACCAATAAAGTTACATATACTATAAATATTTAAAAATAATAAAACATGAAATATTGAAAACCAATTGGATATGCGGAAAATGTAGCTGGTTACCCAATATACTTCTGTAGACACATCAATGTACATACTTTCATGTAGAAATATGTTTTATCATGAACTATGTAGACAAACCCGTGATTGTATGCCTATAATGACACCACACCTGCCAGTAATCATGGGAATTAAACAGTAATTTGCCATTTTTGTAATACTGTTTCCAACTCACGTGGGTACTTATCACAGCACTGTTTGAACAGCTGCTTTACTTCCTTGGCATTCAGAAGACCCTGGTTGGTGAACTTCTGGAGGAACATACGATGACTGTCTTCCATGGCTATAGCACTGTATACCCTGGAATCAGTGGAAACACATGTACATTGAGATATCTACATCCAGGAATAACTGGGAATAATGTTAAAAGCTGGGTTTTATTTTCTGCATTCAGTAATTTCATATTCCCTGCCGCGCGAGGTCACGAGTCCCTGGTCAGCCAATCAGAGGCTAGTCTTGGCCAATTAGCGGTGAGGCTGGTCAAGCCCTGGTCAAGCGTTGGCGTACATTTTTTCAATGTATTTGGTGATTGTGTTATAGACAGATTTTTTTTAATTAATAATGCAATTATTCTGAATTTTGTATTTTGGATAGGTAGTACAAAACTACCTATCCAAAATAAGAAATGGTTGGGTTTTTCATTCCATAAACTATTTACTGAGATAACGGCCGTGGAAGGTTGCATGCCTCTGTTTGCCTGCATCTTTGCGGGCAGAAGTACGCTAATATTAGTGCAACAGGGAATGTGAAATTGCTGAATACAATATTCACTGATATGGCAATAAATATCTTGAATATTATACTTTTATTTTTACATCAACAGCTTATTAATAAATCAGGAAAATGTAATATGCCATAAATTTGCTGAATTTTCGAAAAACAATCCACCCTATTTTTTTTAGGTACATTTCACCCCCCAATTAATTTTTGATGGAGGTATGTTTCACCCCCACTTCTTTTATCTTCCATTCTTCCTTGTATTTGGTTTGTAGGTACGTTTTGTACATTGTGCCTTGTTTTCCTTTGCCGGAAGTATTTTTAAGTGTGATGACAGCCCAGTTACGACTTCTATACCATGTTTTTATATGTATTACTCAATACGGCTCATTACTCAATACTTCTCATCAGTACTGGTCCAGACTGTTATTGATTATGTTGTATTGTTAAGTTCCCTTTGTTCGTTTGTTGCATTTTGTTTCAGATGCTAACATGATGACGTGGAAGTGTTGAGCACGTGACCTTGTTAGACCACATGTCGATTGTTTTCGGTAATTGAGTAAATCTGCTAAAATGTTTAATGGACAACAATACGTATGCCCGGCCGATGACCTGAGAGTGAGTCAGCTCCTCAAGAAGTGTGCTTCACTGTATGGCTTGTAAAATTTGATGGAATAAAACATCTGTGAATGTGTGTTACACCTATTCTTTTTGATGTATTTTGAATGGAATAGATGCAATGTATTTTAAAATTATTTCATGTAAAGATATTTTGAACTGAATAAAGGTGAATATAGGTAACTGCGTAATGTATGTCAAATCAAGTGATCTCCTTCTTCTGGTACACCGCAGATGAATTATTCCAGATTAAAGCAAATTAGCATCTATATACTATACTGCTTCGAAGCATTATCACTACGCGGCCATAAACAGGGCCTACTATAGCGCGAAACAATCTCGCTAAAATATGGTGGGGGCGAAAACAACACGCTAAAAATTACCTTTGGGTGAAAACACTGCCGTTGGGAGTGAGTCAATTATTGTTTTACGTCACAGTGGGAATCTTTTGCTGTTGGGAAAAAAATATTAAAAATTTCATAAAGTATGTAGCTTATCCATAATTGTAACCCTACTGTGGGACTAGAATGTCACAATATCATGCTAGATTAAACACCAACATGAATTTGAGGAAGTTTGACAACTCACTTTTACATACGAAAACTAAAGCCTTCGTGTATACATTGGGTTATTATTGCACGTTACTACATTTATATTTCAATCTCACTTGTCCTATTTACATTCAGTATATAAAATCTTGGTGATTGATCTTCCACATCTCTACACCAAAGCGACTGTTATTGATAAACACTGAAAACTATTTGGTAAACATTAGCTGAACATTCCCGCTGTTATCAGAAAAATAATCTCAATGATCAGCTGATGATGCAGATTTGATAAATATTCATTCACATTGTGACATTTCGTAATTTAATTACGTTTCTATACTTTTCTATTTAAAGAATTATACATATCATGTTGGTTTATAATATTTGTATTTAACTGAGCCTAGTATAACGAATATGTCGAGTTAGAGATTTAGTTAGAGATTAAAATCTTTGACTGGTTCTATGTTGTGTCTGCAATGCACCAAATTCTTTATATATTTACATGAGGCCGTAACTAGCTTTTATTAACAAGATGGCTAACTTGAAACACGTGAGAGTCAAGCAGAAGTGGAAAACAGTTGATATTCCTGAACGCTTTCACTCAAATGAACAATTTGAACATCTTTTGCAATTTGAAGAACTAACCGATTATGAAATTGAGGATGTTGAACAGGAACCGGTACAAGATTTTGTTTAATATAGATTTCTATCACAATAAGTTCTATTTTCGATCACTTTTTCACTGTTTGATGTTTTCAATTTGTTGTAGAGTTCCTTATTTCTATACGTCATCTATCCATTAATCATGTTAATGGCAATGTTCATTATGATGGCACATCATCCTTATTACGACAATTATGATTTGAATGTTTTAAAACCTGATCTAAATTAGTATCTAAATCTAATCAACCACAAACAGCTGTTATTGTAAACGTAATGCATATATTGTACTATGTAAAAACAAAGCAAAACAAATATTGTTAGTGTAATTAAATTAACATAATCATACACTGAATAATACAGATCTCATGTAATTATTTCACAAATTGTTTGTTCATAAGAGAGAATATTAATTTAAAAAATAATTAACCCTAGCACTGTTATTACCAATATATTAATCGCATATGGGTGAAAGATTTCCGCTGCAACATTAAGCACCAAATTCCAATATATTTGGATTGGTATTAAATATATAGACTGTACACTATGTCTATTTACTCATCTTAAATTCACATGTTTCAGATTGTCAATGAAGATGCTGTAAAAGAGACAACCAAAACCAATAAGAGAAAGAGAAAAAGAAAGTCTGGTACCATTGACACGGTTGAACAGAAAAACAATAAAACTGAACAGACACTTGCTACAAATAGCAAAAATACTAAACAAAATTCCAAGCAAAAAAAGAAAAGAAAGTCTGAAAAGCAGCTTCGTACTGATGAACTTGATGGATTAGCTGAGAATGAATCTGACATAGTGGATGATCGACTTCTTACTTCAAATTCTGATGTGACCACAGTGAAAATCCAGAAAAAGAAGAAGGCAAAATCAAGGAAGAAAAAGAAAAAGGATGTGGCAGGAACATGCCAACATGGAAAGGTGCTGGTGGCAGCTGACAACAGCATCTGTGACTTGAATCTGGAGTCAGAGGAAAACAGTCAGACAGAAAGTCAATCTAAGACTTCTAAGACAACAGTTGATAAACATGATAAACGATTGGGAAGAGGTACTTAATTATTATTATCAGTGATGAATTTTTAACCTATGTTATCATTTTTTATTTTTTTTTACAATAATGAAATATTTGAAATAGGTACTAAAGTAGGTGGTGGATTATTATATTGTGTTATCATAGTATTCATAAAAATCATGGACACATTCCTGTAACCAAAGTATCAGAGCAGCTGTATTTAATTTTCATGTGGTATTATCTCCATGCCATCAAGCTGTTATTAAAGATATAGCTGTGGTAGAGTAATGACATTTCTTTCAATTTGTAGCCAATGCTTTGAATTAGATTAATATTTTACAAAACTTACAAGTTTTAAATGCTTTCCAAATGCAAAATTGTTACCAAGGTTAACATAAAACATTATTTTCTCTTATAATCTTATAATGCTCAACAGCTACCCTAATTTATCCAGTAATTTTATGTGATATTCAACAGATGATGAAGGCACTCCCAGGACAAAGAAAGCAAAGTTTGCCACTGAAGATAAAACTGGCCTCATGCATTCTGAAAAATTTCCATCAGGTACTATGATGTCAATTATATGTATTAATGTAGCAGAATGAGTATGAGCATGTATTCCAGCATGGATTCCAGCATAAATTCCAGCATGGATTCGGCGGAATATAAATGTGCACTTGTCCAATGTTACAGATAAATGTTAGTGACTCAGATGTGGCCAATATGGTGTGATTTTTCCCTATGCCTGTTTTTATTAATTGGTCATATGTAGTATATAGAGCTATTTTTACAAGAATCTGCACTTTTATGCATGAAATACCATGCAAACCATTGAAATAAATCCTTTTACCTGGCAATGATAAACAATCAATTGTTTTGAATCCTCCGCGATGTTAGTCACATGGTTAGAAGAGTATGCTGTAATTGGTCCTCAGTCAGACAGTTTACAGCTGCGTGCAGTATTAACATTACCAAAGGTGAGGTCACAGACTGCCCAGAAAATGAGCTGATCATTTGGAAGGAAATCAATCACTGTAGGATCATCAGTTCTTTAGATATACCATATGAATTTTGTGTTTGTTTGAGTCACTTTAACATGTTTAAGTAAATGTAATGTATTTGATGCATATAGCTTTTTGAAGGCAATTAATTTTATTTTTTTTAAAGATAATTGCTTCAAATCCAAACTGATATATCAATACCAGTATTAACCTTAATGGTTCTATTTATAGAGATGAAGGCATGGACTGGTCTGTTTGTACCCAGCCCAGTGTTGAAGGCTCTACAGCACCAGGCATTCCTGACCCCGACCCCCATACAAGCCCTGACCTTACCCTCAGCAGTCAGGGACAGGATGGACATTGTTGGTGCTGCAGAAACGGTCAGTGGATCCAATTATTTATATACTTTGACAGTGGACCCAACCAGGTCCTGAGATTCCAACTAGGCGCTGCGATTAGGAAACATTTTTTAGTACAAGTTCATACTCAACTCAGTTTTGTTCACAAATTCTGATGAAGTCATACTAAAAATGTTTCGTAATCTTGGGGCCAGTTTTATTGAATACTAGTAGTATTTCAATATTTCAGTTTGTCATTTCAGCCCTTAATTTATTTTGTTGAATATATATTAAGTAGTGGTTACTAGACCCAATCAGTTATATTGAATATTTCAATGCATCAGTGTGTCTTTTCAGGGGAGTGGGAAGACTCTAGCATTCGGTATTCCAATCCTCCAACACATCCTGCAGTACAAGGAACAACAAGCAACTGAGTTGGGTAATTACGAATAGATCTATCATTGCCGTCAACCAAACGTGAAGGAATTGAGCTGGTCACCACAATAGAAATTAGCTTTGCATGTTTGTCGAATAATTGTGAGTCGGTCAACAAACTATGTGATTTAAATATATGTTATTAAATGATTTCATAAGGATTGGTAATCAAGCTTTATCCAGTTCCTTGTATAGTCGGCCATGTTGGTAATTTGTTGTGATCTGCTCGTTCGTGCTTGATACATTTATCCCCTTTGTGTGACTTTAAGGTTTAAAGTAATTAGCCGTTGTCATTGGATAATAGAGTGTCTATCTATCTATCTGTCTTTATGTCACAGAAATGCTGAAGATTTAGTTCTTTGTTATGTCTGTTCTAGAGGAGACATCAGGACACAGCAGTGGAGACGATGAAGATAAAGATGTGATTGACGATGAAAATGACATTGATGCAGAAAATGATGAAGAAATTGGTGCTGAATTGGAAGAGGATGATGAAGATGATCAGGATAATGAAGAAGCTGATGATGATGTTGTTGATGATGATGTTGATGCAAGTGATGAAAATGGAGATGTTGACAGTGGCAATGACTATGATTTAGCTTCAGAAGAAGAGGACATGCCGGAACTAGGAGTAATTTTTGTATTTTATGATATTGTTTTCCCCATTCAAATTGGCATCAACTGATCAAATTCATCTCATTCAACATGTCCATAAGACAATAGAGCTTGATACATGGGATTGTTATTTTATTTTATTCTTATACTGCCATGGGAATCTTTGCCGGTGTTCACAAGTTTACTGCAGCATTCAGCGCTACGGATATTGCGGGTTATCTCCTGCTCAAACTGACTAGCCGTGATATAAATCTTGAAAGCAGCTTTAAATTAAGCTAAATTCTTATGAAATAAATAAAAATTATGATGATGATATATACTGTATTTAACTGTTGTGGGATATCTCTGACCCATACCCAACAATGATGCAGATGAGATTTAACATTCGTCTGTCTACAGGATGAGGACATTGGCTGTGTGAGAGTGATCAACAACATCCAGCTTGACACTGACATCCAGGAGAAACACGACCCTGGGAGGAACAAGCCTCTGATTGCCTTGATCCTTGAGCCGACGCGAGAGCTGGCTATACAAGTCAAGAACCATCTGATGGCTGCCTCCAAATTCACAGACATCAGGGTAGGTGGAGAACACCTTCTTGTTGTTTGCTTTATAGTGATCTTTCTGGCAGTCAAAGTTCGTTTCCACCTGTTTTTCCTTTCCAATATGTTTTGAACTTCCAAAATTGCTGTCCTTTTCACAAATAACACATCAGAGATTGATAGTGTACAGACACATGCAGCTTTCTGTAGTATGATTTGTAGTGATTTTTCTAGTATTAAATGTTTGTTTCCTCTTGTTTTTCCTTTCCAATATGTCACCAAACTTGTTTGCACCCAGTTTTGAATTTCCAAATTTATGGTCTGACAAATAACATCTGACAATGAACGTGTACAGACACTACTAACAACATATAGCCTCCTGACTTGAATTCCAGGAATTGTGAGATGTCAGTAGAGATTATCGAAATTTTGACTATGAGTTGTCTGCCCCTTGTCTCAAAGTTCATTAAAAACATGTGATTGTGTCACATTTTCAGATAGCAACAGTTGTTGGCGGGATGGCACCTCAGAAACAGCAGCGTGTCCTCAGACTGTGTCCTGAGATTGTCATAGCGACACCTGGGAGACTGTGGGAGCTCATACAGCAGGTAAATAGGAGCATGTTCTCAGTCATGTCATAAGTAGTTGCATCTAACCCAGACCCAGTGCTTAAACATGTGCCACACTGGCACAAGGTAATTAGGGGTCCTTAAAACTGTGTTTACCTGCTCAAATCAAGATCAATAAAAAGGATAATATTTAGACAATCAATTAGCTTAACAGTAATAATAATAATGTGCACATTTATATTGCCCAAAATCCACCCGCAAAAGTATGATCATTGCGCTACATTGTTACATCGGTGAATGGATCAATGTGCTCTCATTTTCCTTCTCTTAATCCTATCGTATTCTTGATATGATGCCATGTGTTAGAAGTTGCACAGTCTTGGATTGTTCTATATCACATATAGACTATTTTTGGAATATACATCATGGTGCTGTCTTAAGGTGTGGATCTGGATAAGAGTATTGCCCACGGTCAGAGCGTAAGAGCAATTACTGAGTGGGCTTCAAGGATGTCGTGGGGAGGCATGGGTGCTCTCATTGAAGTTAACTTTCCATGTTCCTTTGTACCACCTACAGACAGGGCAATTTTCCAATGATGTGCAGAAAACTGCTGATTTAGTTGTCCAGGCGTAGATTTATTTGCCCTGAACGTGGCTTGGGGCCTGCAGCCTAGGCTTGTTTTCCTGCTGAAATCACAATTGTCTGTTGCCATTCTGTAGTCCACTAGGAGATCCTGACTGTTCCCTTATAATTCAAATGCACTTCTGTAGTACAAAGTATATTTTCTGACTGTTTGCCCCTCCAGGGAGATCCTCATCTGTCCAAGGTGACAAACGTACACAAGCTGGTGATAGACGAGGCAGACAGGATGGTGGAGAAGGGACACTTTGAGGAACTCGCCCGTCTGCTGGAGCTCATCAACCAGTGAGTAACCTTCACCTCTGTCAGGGTTTATGTTCAGCAGATGACACCCATTTATCAGTATCTTTGTGTGTAAAGTTATTGAAAGCGTTGACTATGATATTCCGTCCTTAAGCCAAGTTGGATAGATGGACTGTTTGTTTTGGCCAAATGACAACATAACAATATTAAAATGTCTCGACGTGCTAAAGCAGAAGTTACTGTTTCAGAGATGCTGATAAAAAGAAAAGACGCCAGACGTTTGTGTTCTCTGCCACTCTCACCATGTTACATTCAGGGCCTCAGAGGCGCTTCAAGAAGAAAAAGAAAGAGAAAATGGATGCCAAAAAGAAACTTGGTAAAATACATATATATATATATATATATATATATAAAAATAAATAATTAATTAATTTCATAAGTATATTGTCTAATTGTTTTTGTTATACAATTACAATGATTACAGCGACAGATCTGTGAAATAATGAAAGTGTTACAACAAATCTGTGAAATAGTGAAATGTTACAACAAATCTGAAATAGTGAAAGTGTTACAAATCTGTGAAATAGTGAAAGTGTTATATGAATTGTCATTTTCAAACTAATTAACATCAAATCAAATCATTTCTTGTCATTCTGTATGCATCCATTTGATGCTAGTCCCATTTCCCATTGACAGAGATACTTATGGGAACTATTGGTATCAAGGACAGGCCAAAGGTCATTGACCTGACAACCAAGGCTGGTACTGCAGAGTCTCTCACAGAAGCCAGGATCACGTGCTCCTCTGCGGAAAAGGTGACAACATATACAATAGCATATGACCTTCATGTACTATTGCTTCTTGCCTTTTTTTGTACATATCCCTGATTGGCTTTCCCTTGCATTTTTCACCATTTTGTGTATCACTTTTCATGACTGCCCCCCCCATTTTTCAGATATACCTAAATGCACCTGTTTGTGCATTACCTTTGTCCATCCCATGTAGTATTGGTGCCATTGTAACAGGATCAAGATGATCCTGAGATTCAAACCCAAGTTGCCTGGACTGCAAGTCCAACTACTGACTTAGCCAAAGGGGTAAACCCACTGACTGAGACCATTTGGAACATTTTATATCACACATAACCCTGACTGTACCCCCTTTGGGTACATATAACCCTTTTTGTGCCCCTTTTTGTTGCAGGACCTGTACCTGTTCTACTTCCTGAAGCAGTACCCTGGCAGGACACTGGTGTTCACTAACAGCAAGGACTGCATCCGCCGTCTCATGTCCATCTTCAAGCTGCTCCAGTGTGCCCCGCTGTGTCTACACGCTGACATGCAGCAGCGACAACGACTCAAGAACCTCGATAAGTTCTCGGGTACATTACCAATGCCATCATTAATTTAACGCTATTTTCTTTTTCCTGCCCGAGACAATCCTATTAATCTGTTGAATTTGTTAAACTCCGACATGGTTAATATTACAAAGAGTATGTGGCTAGGACTGGAGATGTTTGTTAGAATCTATGGGCAGCTGACAGATCTCTAGAGGAAACATTGTAGTTATAGAATTGTTTCAGTTTGATGTTAAATTTAACATATAATGCAATGATATCAGTGATATCGAGTTTCAATCCTTCTTGTGTGCAGTGTTTTTTCTTTTCTGGAAAAATATTTCTGTTTGTGGCTGCTGACATTGGGGTGTGGTTATCTCCCTAGATTCAATATCTGCACGCATAGTATAATAGATGTGCTTTATTTCCTCCAATAATTGAAGATAATTATACAGCAATTAACAGCGATAACTGCACAAAGCAGCGTGGGGATGGTGGCCACTAGGAGATACTGCTAGTGTTACAACTAGTTCTGAGGGTAAATGTATTCATCAGAAGCCTGGCTGAGCCTTTGTGTTTTTTGTTTGTTTTCAGGTAACAGCAGTAGTCTGCTAATAGCATCTGATGTGGCAGCACGAGGTCTGGATATTCCTAATGTTGAACATGTCATACACTACCAGGTGCCGCGCACTGTCGAGGTAATTTAAGGAATTTTTTATTATTTTTATTTCAGTTTTTATTCAGGTATTTTCGACAGGTAAATGCATTTGAAATTAACAAATTTGTTTACACTAATATATCATTCACACAATATGTACATTATTAAGTTATTTGTTATACATTAATCATGAAATGGTGCAAAATGGTGCATTTTTAACAGAGTATTGATTGACTACTGTAATATGGTGTGTAATGTTGACCAGTACGTTTAATACTTTGCAGGTTTGATTTGAAGGAATATTCATGTGCATATCATATTATAATTTTTTTTAAATTTATTTTTATTTTTATTACATTGAAGAAAGTTTATCAGTTTTTGTAATCTGTTTTCTGTACCATGGCAATGCTTTTATCATCCTTGGTATGTCAGTACCAGCTGGTACTCGCAGGTTTACAGACAAGCCGTGATTAAAGTGAAATAATCTTGAAAGCGGCTTTACCCTACGTGTAAAGTTTAGTTTGCTGATTGATTTTTTTATTTTTTTTAGCCAAACTTCATAACCCTGGGTATCATTTCACAAAACTCTCATATCTACTACAAGATCATAAACACTCTCGTAGCAATTTCTTATACATGGTGGTTGGACACGCACGAGAACACTATAGTCTCTCAGTGGATGCGAGAGCTTCGAGAAACAATACCCTGATATGAATATTGAGGATATATTGCTGTCTGATTCCTTAAACACACTTTACAAAAATAATTGAAAACTTTAAGATGTGTTGTAATTATGCAAATATGGATAGTTTGGTTGATTAATGTTATTTTCTTTTCTTTTCAGAATTACGTTCATCGGAGTGGTCGGACTGCGCGTGCTTTAAAGGAGGGGCTCAGTGTGATGTTGGTTGGACCAGAAGACTCCAAGAACTACCGCAAGATTATCCAGAACCTGAATATGAGTCAGTAACTACTACTTCAGGTTTTCATCCAAAGCAGAACAGAATAATAATTCACATTTGATTATGTAACCAATAGTTTTGAAAAATAACCTTTTAGCAAAGTTTTGCAAGAATCATTTATTTGAAAGATTAACATTTGAATTGATATTTCTGCTCCCTTTATTAATATACGCCCCTATAAGAAAAGTAATGTTTATGACTGTTTTGTGGGAGTCATTTAAATTGTGTACAATGCTGGGACACTGTAAATCAGGAAATTAATGCGAGCAGGATATTAATGCGAAAAATGCGATTGGCTTATGACCGCATTTAATTCCTACGTATAATGGAAAATAATAAAAGGTAGGTCCGGGAAAAAAACCTGAATAGAGACCTGGTCGATCACATTTAATTGTTGTCGCATTTATGTCTAAAAGCTTCAGGTCGCATTAAATTAGTGACGTTTAATTTCCTGATTTACAGTATATGATACGTAGGCAATGATATACAGGGTAGTTATCAGCCAATGATATAATACGAAATTTCTGTCGGTCATTTGGCATGGCTAGCAAATGGATTTGGATGGTGAGGCTTGTGTTCTGCTTGGATGATGACACCGTTCACCGTTTAGCAGTTGAGATCATTGGATCTGGAGGCCAATGATGTACATGGTAGTTTTATCGGCAACTGGTATATTGTATACTGTGTCGGTCATTTGGCCTGCATTCGGATGCTACATGCATATCTTTTTTTCTGGTTGCACGATAGTACCGTCCACTGTTTATGGTATAGGTTACGCGGATATGCGCCATGACTCCACATAGTCCCTGATTCTATGATTCCATAATAACAGAATGTCAACGGTACATATAGATCGTGCAACGTGGCATCTTTGAAACCTATCATCATAGTTATTGTTGTAGTGTTTTGCCATTGCCTTACATGTCATTTCCCGATAGAAGACGGACTCAAGACATTTATAATAATCAACCCTTCAATGTCCATGGACATTATGACGTTCACTCACATGTCAAAGGGAATAACTCTCTTAAACAGCTAATAGTTACCTGTTAGAAACCAGACCCATCACTTCATACAATGCATTGCTATTTGTTTATTATATAAAATCAATTCACTGCCCTGTGTTACGGTTCAATTATTTGTAGAAACTCCTCAGCAGTTAGCTCTGGGAGGATACAAACACATTATAGAACATCCGACGGTCGTAATTCAAAATATTACACAATTTAATCAACTTTGTAACGATTACTTTGCCAAGTAAAGCATTCTCATGTACTGAGTTGGCATATACCATGTCACGGTAAGTAAGCATTTTTAATTTGTTTTTAAATTGAGGTTTAGAGTCGCTTTAAATATTATTTCCCTTACAGTATATCACGATTTGTCAGTTTAGAGCAGGAGGAAACTCGCAATAGGAAACCTGCGAGCACTGGCTGGTACTGACAGACCAAGGACGATATCTGCATTGCCACTCTACAGACAGCGCATCATATCAATATCGCGTCAGAAAGGTAACTTTTGCGAACATTGATGCCGGGCCCCCGTGACGGGATTTGAACTTTGGCACCGGTCCAAACAACATAACGGTGTTTCTAATTAAATGCAAAATTCCATTTCCGGAAAAGAATTACCTCCACTCTCTGAATATAGCTCGTGTATGTTCAACGCTATCCACATTCTGATGTTTTGTTCGACACATTATCGATATTCCATTTACTGTATGGAAGAATATTCATCGATAACTAATCACATTCACATGCATATTTAGGATTCAGTTATAGAAACATGTTTTTTTTTCTAAGGCTATAAAAACTTTTAATGCAAACTGTAAATAATATATTACGCTCAGCTGATTGCCAGAATAACAAAATACTGTTTGTACTACTAAATATCTAACACTGTCATACAATATATTGGTTTGATTAGATTGTCAGTGTTTCGTGCATTCCTACGTGCACACGATGACTTCTGGCACGCTATATTATATTCCTCAAATTCGAAATATTTCTTGTTTGCGCAACGATCTCTCTTCTCTTCTCTAGAGGATGTTGGTTGACATTACATGTAAGGACCATACCAGGGATATTACACTCGTTCAACTTAATATCAACATTACGCCCCTAGGGATACATAAAACGTATTGCTCAGGGGATATAATGTTGATATTTAATTGAAATTATTGTAATATCTTATAAATATCCTCCGGATGTCAACAGATAAATAAGACACAGGGGGCTTTAAATGAATCCAGAGAGATATGCTAAGTCCCAGCAATGACGTCATTAGTCCTGATTTCATCTACTTGTCCGGGAAAATAATAACGAATACACGTGATTGATAAAAGTCTTTACCGTGAGTATTAGTATGCCGGCCAGACAAGTGTTAAAGCCTCTATGGTCATGTATCATCATCGAATTCACCATTTGTCCTAGTCTGCTAAATCCAGACGTATTGTTTGTCCGAGTTTCCAGGACCTACTTCAAGTGTATATATCGTATTTCAAAAGATTGTGTCTCGTCTATCCCATTGAAAACGTAGTGTTGTTATAATATCTAGACTTGAACTATGGCACAAGAAAAACAAGCATAGAAATTAAAATTGCCGTTATGTCGTGACATAATATATATATATATCGCGACTCTACAGAGTGACTGACATACCTTTATCTGTCATATAACTGTCACTCTAGCAATATCCTAGACTACTTTCTCAAGGCCGTAAGAGTTATTCCCCTTATGTTTACATCTGCTGTCATTCTCTTGCGTTACTGTAATAT
>JAUTBT010006867.1:0-25983 GCA_032361225.1 Lepetodrilus schrolli
CGCTACGGATGCTGCGGGTTTCCTCCTGCCCTAAACTGACAAGTCGTGATATAAGTGAAAGAATCTTGAAAGCGACTGAAAACCCAAATCAAAAAAAAAAAGTTAGACAGAATAATGATATTAAAATATCTTTTAAAACTGGTATATGTACAGGCACACTCGCAAGTCTTACCTTTAGCAATGAGAATCCCGAGGTAGTATTCGAACACAACCTGAAAGATGTCGATGAAGACTCCAACGTTACTTCTTCGTAAAGTTGGTCGAGTGTCAGATATACCAAGTTCCCAAATGTACAAAACACCAGATATAAGAGTAACGATCACCAATGACGTCACTAGTGCGGACAATACTGCAGGTTTGAATGATTTGAAATACACGTTCCAACCGATATCTACTTCAACAAATTTGTACATGACATCGCGGTTGGCAATTAGGGTTGGCGGGAGCAGAAAATCCATGACTTCTTCTCGCTCGTTATTAATGCTCAATTGTGCAACAATCATGTCCACCTCCTGCATGCAAACAAGAAATGTGTATATATTTTATGTGAAATACCAGAAAACACGGACCTAGTTCGGCAAAACGATATTACCCATTATAAAATAAATCGATATAACGAGAACCTAAATTAAAAATAACGAGAATATATAACCGAAATAATGAGAGAGAAAATAGGAATAACGAAAATATAACAAAGAAGACTAGCCATTAACGAACCCAAAAAGAAACACACACAAACAATAACAAAAATATAGCCCCAAAAAAATAATAATAAACAACTCGAAATAACAATATGAAATTTAAATAAATAGAGAATTATAAATCGGAATAACAAGAATACCTATGTTTATTTACCACGTTACAAATTTGTCGTCATTGGGCACACATGTGTAGAGGATTATGAACCTTGTAGGGCTACTTTCATTCATTTAAACTGGACCATTAGTGACCAGTTGTTGCCTGGCGATACCACGAAGAAACATTGATTTGCTTCGATAAGTAAAGAAAACCGCTACATTAACAAAACAGTGTATGTAGTGTATAAACAGTTCAAATGTTACACTATTTAGTGTTGCCAATTTATAACAGTACATACTTTTATACTCTCACTCTCTCTCTCTCTCTCTCTCTCTCTCTCTCAATCAATTCGTTCGCAAGGTTTAAATCAAATTACTTGAAAACCTCATCTGGCATAGTAAATGCATTTGTAACACGCAATGTCTGTCCACTCACTCTGCTGGCCAGTTTCCCTATGAGTGACCCCTCGTAGCTGCCGTTATGTTGAACGCCCCAGCTGAGATCCACAGCATCCGTGATTGTATAGCTGTAAAATACATGTAACTGTAACATATGTATGCAATCACGTGTGTATCGCACAAAAATACGATGCCAGGGATTTCAAAGCTGCGACTGTCCCTACACGCACTGTCCCCATTCCCGACAAGTGACATGATTTAATTAAGTTTCCCCAGTGTGCGGCGCTACCATTGATCCAAAGATGGGTACGTAGGTATACCAATGAACAATAGAAATGCTCTACCGCAGATAAAGAGGCTCTTTACTCCACGGGTACCATATAACAGAGCGGTATAGTATCCCGTGAGTTGCATACATGATGGCATGCGACATATATATATATATATATATACTCAACTAAATTAATTAAGAACCATCAGATATTTTGTGAGGAATCTTTCCACCAAAATCTGGAAATCCGTTTGAGGAACCTGGTGCCATTCTTCTTCCAATATGTCTGCATGTGATTGAAGAGTACCTGTAGCTTGTAGATGTTTGGAAATTCTTTATTGTTAAAATAATATAGACTTAAATTTATTTGTTAAAAAAGGCTCCTGTCCCTTATTAATTTTGTTGAGTATAAATGTCTGCCCGCGCTTCTTATTTCGTCAAATTTAAGTGAATACAATCCTAGCATATTTACTACCAATAGATAAAGTGCGTTTACCTAAAGTTAAGAGCAGTGGCCATTCCATTCAGCACATCAGCCATGTAGCCTACTGCTTGGCCGTCCACAACATCCATCACGATAGTCTGGAGAAAGACCAGTGTTTCCACGTAATAATGACTGTTTAATACATGTACTAGGGTGTATGTAAAGCCAGCATACCCATCGCTTTCAAAAGTACGACGGCAGTGCTCTGACTAATGATTAAAGATAATGTTTATACAATTATACAAAATACACATTAATTACGGTATATTTTAATTGCAATTAATTAATGCGAGACAATTTGCTCACCTCTTTAGTAAGAATTATGAGATGTTTGTTGTTTAGACCAAATTTGACATTTGGAAAGAGACGTGCTTTGAGGTTTGTCTTTTCGTCAGAAGCCAGGTTGGAAACGGATAGGAAGGCTCTACCGTTGGCTGTGCTTGTCAGAGCATAAATACTCATGCAGCTGGATGCATCCTGTAAACATAGCTCTTTGTGGAATACCCAATTTTCACCATGAAGTCACCTATTTCCAACACTTTCAGATACTAGTAACATATCATATCTCAAGACCAGTTGTATGTATCGAGACTGTAGTACAGACTAATGGCAGCGCTGATCATTACTGCAGCATCAATAAAAAATATAAACAACATGGACATACAGAAAGTAGTAGTTTTTGACCGGATAAATATATACTCATGATCAAAAGAAAGTACACCGACCGAAATTGATCGAAATGCCTAATTTAATTAAATATCATATGTTTCTATAGAGATATAGTTTATGATCAAGTGAATCATAATTGTTGAAAAATACAGTATTATCACTAGTATTTTAGTTACAAATACATTTATTATGAATAGTGTGCGTGTTTCGTAAAACATGTGTATCATGCAGTTCACAATCAACACGGTTATTAAATCAGTCCGAAATGAAAGCATACAGTTCAGTTTTACTCATCAAGGGCGACAACGCGACGTTGGAATTGCACAAGATGGAACCAAATATGCAATAATTGCTACGTTTGCTTGCACAAAAACAACAATAATTAAAAAAATATATAAATGCAGACGGATGCGCGGGTAAAGGTATACTGGTGTCGCCATGGACTGTCCTCGGAGTGATTTCCGAAGGTTACAATCCCCTGGGAAGACCGTCACCTTGGAACTTTACACTTACGTAACAGAGGCTCCTAACTGTGATGTCATCTGCAAGGTCTGCAGGATCGTCGTGTTAGTCATCACACGGTGTCACATAGACTCCATACTGCAGGAATCAGTGCCCGTGGAACACTCCGAGCAAATCCATTAACGTTAAGACATCGTCGTTTGAGATTGCGTTTGGCATTAAGTATACAAATAATCAATTCACAAACGTTATTTTGGGTTTACTTACTGTGTATATTATATTACTATGCCATATATCTCATATATCCCACGTAACATCTGTTTAATTACTTGTATTAGCAATTATTGATCGGTGTAGTTTCTTTTGATCTTGAGTACATGTACCTATGGTGAGAGCTAAAGCGTAACTACTTTTTACGTCAATACTCAGCATTAAAAACAAACTACTTATACCCATTTCATCGACTTGCGCTTTCATCGCATGGTAGCCAGCTATAAAGACAAATGACCTACACCTGCAAAAGCAGACAACAGTACTTTCCCGCAAACATAAAATATGAAAAGGTTTATGGGTCATTGTATGATAAAAATACTTCTTTTTTCAAGAATGTTCTTCCTTATATTTTGTTTTGTTTTGCATAAGAAACATTTAAAGCTTAATTTGATGTGATATAAATATAAAATGTTATTTTTGTGTGTGTGGAGAACTTGCATTACATACTTGCATAGCTATATATAGTGACTACTTACTGGATTTTGTTTCACGATATATATAAACACTAGAATTAATTAAAGTTGTTTTTAAGCACAATCTGACAATATAACAATTACACAATGTGCCTATGTTTAAAATAATGGCAGACTTTCAGATGAAGACATCTATAAATTCATTGTGCAATAGGTGTTCACAGAAAACAGGCGATGCTATTCAGGCAACAGAAAAATAGCACCACATTTTGACGGCTGAATTTGTGTTTCTAATGTTTTAAAAAATATTTACAATTGTGAGCAATGAGATATTTGAAACACATAGTGATGTAATCGGAATGAATGCTATACCCTCCATTTGTAAGTATTGACACAAAGTTGCTTATTGTGGCGAAAACTAACATAGAATTGGTTAAAACAGAAAACAGGTTTCCAAAATAAGGATTCCAATGTCAAACCAGCAAACATTCGAATGAAGCTATAGCTAGTATGCGAACATATTACATACATAATTTGTTATGGGAAGATGTTAAGGTGTTACAGATCTGAAGAGAGAGAGAGAGAGAGAGAGAGAGCGAGAGGGGGGAGCGAGAGAGTGAGAGAGATGGAGCGAGAGAGAGAGCGAGAGAGAGCGAGAGTGCGTGAGAGTGTGTGAGAGAGAGGGAGCGAGAGAGAGAGCGAGAGAGAGAGCGAGAGAGAGAGCGAGAGAGAGAGCGAGAGAGTGTGAGAGAGCGAGAGGGAGCGAGAGAGAGTGAGAGAGAGAGAGAGGGAGAGAGAGAGAGGGAGAGAGAGGGAGAGAGAGCGAGAGAGAGATAGAGACATAAATATTATAATTTAGTACACCCTTACACTCATTGCATTAGGCAAGATCAATGCTGCATTCTGGATTTGCCTCACATTGGGAAGATCTTCCGTGGAAATGTTCAAAGAATCGGCACAGATCACAATCCAGTAGGATTGATGCCAAAAGTCGGTCGTTCGGTTGGATTCTAGGTCTATTTCCTCTGACTATACACAAGGATAAAGTTATCTTAATGCCATGTATAATAACATCCTCTAAAACACGAGTCCGGCCCTTAAACATACGCTTCTAGGCCCAGGGAAATTATCACATTTGCACCGCGATGGCCTATACTAAGACCAAGATGAATTACTTACTGTAAACGGGTATAATTCGCGTGTCTCTAATTTTCGCGAAATTCACTATATGTAGTTGATCGTGAATTTAAGAAACACTTGAATATTATACTGAGTGTCTAGACCGTTAATTATATGACAATAAATTGTTTCGTTTGCTTGGATTGTAGTTCTGTAAAAATACTGTGGGGTCATTTAATCATGGTGAATTGGATTTGGAATCTGATATACTATCTGATAGTAGTCGGTAAATGCATTGAAATGGCACATGTAAGGTTATGATGTCACTTCCGTTTCAAGTAAAAGACGAGAAACTACTACTTCGAGTAAAATACAGAATATGAAAACAAAAATAATTTTATGCAATCGACACATCAGCTCATCAGTAATAAATAATACTAGTGCTATTGGCACGAAATCTAATCACTGGAGACAGTATTACCAATTTATAAATGGACAGGACTAATTAATGTTGAATTACAGTACTTCCGTGATCACCGTACATGTGAATTTAACAGATTAGCATGTGAGCAGAATCCGAGGTTTGTGAACTCGTTAAATGACAAACAAACAGAAGAAAAAAAACCACACATTTTGAAATAATTGGACAACGTAAATTTTAAAAATCGTGAATGTTAAATTTTACAAAATCCCGGAAATTGCGAGCCGCTAAATAAAACCGTTTCACAGCAATGAATGTAAAAGTTATATATGTTACAGTCAATGTTTAAAATCAGGCAATGTGTCAAATGTATTCAATCTTCAATTCATTCAAGTAATGTTTAACAAGCCTGAAATGATAGAAATGACTGCCTTTATTTGACAGATTGACTGGCGTGAGTTTGATGAAAATAATTGAAGATAATGCGTACGTTATTGTCGATATTCACACAGGATTGCATATATTTTTTATATGTATTAACACACAATTGTCTTCATTATCTTCATTTTATTTCTACAAACTCACGCCAGCCAATATGTCAAGTAAGGGGAGTCATTTTATCATTTCAGGCATTTAAAAAATGTACACATTTCCTGATTTTAGAGATTGACGGTAACATATACATGGCTAATTACGACCATATTTACATACATCTACACGAGAAACGACATCATTCCGTACGCAGTCGTCAAAACCACGCTCTGTAAACGGCAAGTTATAATTATCGCATGGTATTTTGTACTTCCAAATGCATTTGTTTGGTCAATATATCGCCAATGATTTATTTATAAACGTCGTAGTTTGGGTAGAGACTACATCTATGCAAATCCAACCACCTCTATGCAAATCCGACCACTACTACCAATATCAAACATAGTCATAAAGGACCTTCAACATTGTTTTGCTGTAATTGCATTGACCTACTCACAGAGTGCAGAATGGTTAAGCTCCTCTGGTAGCTGGTTACAAGAATGAACTTCAAGGAAGGAAAATTCATCCGGTGGAGATGTATCAGTGTGTCTTTAACGTCAGAACCATCCGGGTCCTTATTGGGAAGCTGCATGATTGTTGTTAGCGTCACAGGTATAGCAGCTTGTATATTCGCAAGCAGAGAAAACGAGAACGTTCCTGTAGGTATTTGAAATATACTCAACAAAATTTAATTAAATTAAAGGGCCAATAGCTTCTTTATTTTTGACAGTTAAATTTAGGATTATAATCTATTAAAACGAAACATTTTTAATTGTCAGGTACTCTTCAAGAAGTTGCAGACAGACTTGAGGAATCATGCCACTAAATTCCTCAAGCCAAGTTCTAAAAGCCTCCCCACAAAATATCTGTTGGCCCTTAATTTATTTTGTTGAGTATATATGGAAATTTAAACTGTGTGCTATCATATTGTACTACTTCTACTATGCGCAGTATATACACATTTAACGTTAGATATTTAAAAGTACAATCTTCACAACCTGTTGGTGTTTATCACGAGTACATTATCAATGCAAAACTCATATTCATTATGCTGGATAATGCAATCTTTATTTTAATATCTAATGGCTAATGATAACAGAAATGCTTTTAAATCTACATTCATCCAAAGGCCTAACTAGTGCAAACTTCTTATGGATACCACCTGCATTATACTGGCGAATGCACAATGCAAACGCATTTAAATACTCAGCCTAACACAATATGTAATTACTAATGCAAATCGAAATGCATATACTTGGTATAATTATGGCTGATGCCAAAATAATTGCATTCTTCCGGTTAATGCAAGTATATTACTAAATGCACTATGGATAATGTGAAATCTAAATGCATTATGTTATAAGTAATACGAAAGATAAACGCGTCCATGTTGTACACTATTGCTACTTACTATATTCGTCATGATATAAAACGATGACTTGTTTCCAGTGAAGATGACGAAGTATATTCGTTATCTGTATTGTAGAATTGTCGTCACCAAAACGTATTGTATATTCTTCTGTCAAAAAAGGTTGGATATGTACTTACATATATGATAGCACATGTCTAAGCAATGCAACATGGTGGATATGTTTTATTCGAATAATAACATTTAAATATAAAATATTAAAGTCGTTCCCAGTGAAATCCAAATGTATGAACACAAACACTCAGAAAGTAATCGGCTTTCCTATAAATACGATAGCTTTGTGGTTCGGTTCACCGAAATTACTAGTTTATCATACTGGAAGTACCTTACTAAGGTACGTATGTAAAGTGTCGCATCTGAAGTAAATAGTTATCCTGTGACTATTTATCTCAAAACTCAGCCCTCTTAGAACAATCTAATTGTTTACATTTAAAAAATGTTAATGTTTAAATAAAAAGTACGTGTCCCAGATCGCCTACTAACACAACATTACCAATTGTGCTTTATTTATCTGTGTTTGTTTCAATATTAATTAGAAAGTACTGAAGAAACGGCAAGTTAAAGAACATACTTATTTAACTTTAAGGGCATACAATCACAAATATTCATGGTCGTTTTGGACTAATTCTGCAAAGTATATTAACTTGGCATACATAAAATAATGTTCGTACTTCACCGCTATATGGTAGAACAAATTCCATTGCAAACTCCCGATATATAACTTTGGTTGAATGGCCAGTATAAACTTCCAGTAACAACCTGAATATGGTCGTGATCTTTTGTTTTTGAGGGGGGGGGGGGCTTCATTATATTCATTCAAAGGGACATCATTCTAAGTGGTACCACTCTTTGTAAAGGTGAAACATGTAAATTTGCCTTCTTTCGTTTACATTTAGTTTAACATTTAGTAACATTTTCGCGAGACAACATACATACAAATATGAACTATTGAAAATCAGTCGGGCATGCGGAAAATGTAGCTTGTGGACCAATATACTTGCGTAGACAAATCAAATGTACATACTTTCAGGTAAAATACGTTTGATCATGAAATATGTCAACAAATCTTGATTGTATGCCTTTATTGTCTCTGTATCTGTTTCGATATTAGTTATAAATTACTGAAGACACGGTAAGCGAAACTTGATCAAAATACGTATTAAACTAAGTCTTCCGTTCCTATAAATAATAACTGTACATACTTGACTGAGTCCATATTGACATATGAACAACGCTGAAGGCAAAGATAACTTTGAACAGAACTGTTCCATCCATGACTTCACGAAGTTTCCAACTGTAATATTAAAATGTGAGCCATTATCCAGCTAGGCGTGAATTCCCAGGTTGAGATAGACTGGAAATAAGCTATATAATGTACATCATGTATCGAGCGCATTGTAGTACATAACAGACTAAATCGCGTGCTAAATGATTTTGATAGAATATTCTTTTTAATAGTATACAAATGTGGCTTACTAGTATACATACCACATCGTACTGGTATACCTAGCCTGTGACTGAGTATCCTTAATCTGGAATACTAGTATACTTACTATGTGGTACCAGTATATTTAGCAAGTGCTAATAAATTTAGTAAGCTTCCCATGTGATAATAGTAAGCTTACTAGTATACTTACTTATTTGTACACTTGCCATTGCGAGCCGCTAAATTAAACCGTGTTACAGTATGCCTACCCTGTGCTACTACCTACCCTAATAATAATAATAATAATAATAATGTTCACCAATATATTGCGCCAATCCACGCTCGAAAGCGTGCTCACAGCGCTACATCATTAACCCGGTCATTGGATCAGTGTGCTCTTCCTTTCCTTCTCAACTCCCTGGGAATATACAACCCAAGCTGTAATGCTAGTATGCTTATCGTGATACTGCAATGCTATAATAACCTAGGAGACTCGCATACTTACCGCCTGGTATTAGTATACTTATCTTGTGATACTGCAATGCTATAATAACCTAGGAAATTCGCATACTTACCGCCTGGTATTAGTATACTTATCTTGTGATACTGCAATGCTATAATAACCTAGGAGACTAGTATACTTACCGTCTGGTACTAATATTCTTACCTTGTGATACGTCATATTGAAGCCAATAGATGTCGCTGATCGTATCTGATCTGCTTTACAGTCCTCGCTTATATAGACTAAAAGATAGACTAGGAACACCAAAACAAACATCGGCATACATAGGTTTCCTATTATCCACGCTAGGGTGCTTCTGAATCGAAGTTCGCATTTTTGTTGTTGTAATTAAATGTAATTCCAGAAAGTCTGCAGGCCATATTGATCTCTGTATCTCTTCCGGAATATTATTATCTGCTATCACGTGACAAAGGCACGCCCCCGTTTCTGTGGCATTCTATTGCTGATATGGTGTCTAAGAGCATTCACACAATGACGAGGAAACAACGATATCTATTGTTAATGTGTTTGAGTTTTGATGCGATGTCGAACAGGTTAGAACACGAGTGTTTGCTGGCATACAACTATTCAGTACTAATTAACGGCAATGATACTAATTACACGAATACACTAGGATTAACTCTCGTGAGTGCGAATAAGTAATGGTGTAAGTGCATTGTAGTATTTCCTTTGGCGTGTGCCTCTTAAGAAACGGAACCGTTAGTAATGTTGACATGCGCAACTGTTTACTAATGAGCCTGCTTTTAACGATAAAGTTTGGCCAAAATACGTATAGCTTAGGGAAGAAGTGTCCTCTTAATTCTAGCTTGTAGATAGTAGTAGGGTGTAGAATATGCCAATACTTTCTACAAAGTCGCAGGGTAGCAATTTGTAATGTCATGCAACTACATCCGGTGCTAAGTTCCAGATACAAATGTGTTTTGTGTGAAGTTATTTTGCAATACTTATAGACGAACGTAACTAGTCCTATCAAAGCAATCAGCCATACTAAGAGCTGTATAAGCATAATGGAATGGTCTAAATCTGGTAGCTCCAAATTAGTATACGTTTCTGTAATTATTGTGTACGTAAACGATGGTACTTGAAGTGGTGAAGATTTCACTTTAGTTGATTTCGTAAGTAATACGACAGCTGTTGTTAACGTACGTATTTTTAAAAACATCCAGATAGCAAAGATTGATAATATTACTGAGGATGACAGCGCGCCGTAAAGCATTACAGATGTATAATCTGTTCAAGATTGATAAGCATACATTTTTCCATCTAAAAGGGAATCTGTTAGAGTTGGAAAAATTACTTGAACTTTCTTCGCACTATTTGCCATACGTTCTAAGGTTAAATGATCTTTCTTGTCATTTGCAATCATTTTGGTAACTTTGGTAAATGTGGGCATGACTACTTCTACCGGTGACGCGTATACGGTATCGCCATTTACACTATCTATTGATTATTCATGAAATGTTGAAGTTTAACGCTAAATTGACTGGGTGCGTGTTGGTAATAGCTGTAGTATCGTTACGACAGTCGGAAAGACTAGCTGGATAGCAAGCCGATTGTGTAGAAAAAGAACATCTACACGGTATAGTCATAATACAAAATGTACAACCCTGAACCATTTTTATTCCTGAGTGACAGTCTAACGAAATAAGGGGCGTGTTATACACAAGAAATGTTTCGGGGGAATATATCTACAAAAGTAAGTTCACACGAGGACGTAGTATTTGGTGTAAGTGGCAGTTTAAAGCTATACAATATATTACTTGCCATAGTGCTTTTGATAGAGTGGCCTCTGACAATCCTACATAATATTGTTTGTCTCTTGCAATGAGATAGCAAAATACTGGGGAAGATTCATAAGCTGAGTTCCGTGACTAGATATTGGATTTATTGGTACTGGTAACGATATGATTTGGAACAAGTATAGAGGTGCACCGTTCACCGTTATGTACAACGTGCTTTGATTTCTTGCAAATACGAATTGAGACTTTGAATAGTAATAATCTACACCATGTCGCCGGAGATTAAATGATTTATATTTATTCCGTATTAAGTGTTCGCATGACATTAAATGATTTATATTTATTCGGTAGAAAGTGTCCAACGTGGCTGATTGTTTGCCTTTAAATCTCCGGTGAGACTAGAAATGGAGACAATCTACCTTTGACCAATTCTTGTAGTCCCAGTTTGATTTCATCTAAGATGATAGTTCGATGATAGTTACCTGATGTATTTGTTGAAATAATGCTGATGATAGTGAGAGCATATTGCTCTGTAAGTTGTTGAAGCTCAGTGAAATATTGTTAACCATTTTGACAATAGCATGATGATTATCCTTCATTCCTGACATAATATTTGTAGGAATAGAGGATAAATGTTGTGCATGTTGGGATATTTGCTTTTCAAATTTTATTCTATTTTGGTTTAAAGCATTAATATGCTGGGTTAGCAATCTTACATCGCCCATAGTAGCTGTTCCGAATAGCGTTTGTGACAATTGACCTATTAATGGTAGTAAGGACCTTTTTCTTTTATTCTGAATTAGGATTTTTGTTTGCGGAATAAGCTGGTGAATTTGAGAAATGGTTATCTTAACTTTAGTTTCTACCTGAGCCTTTAGGGTTTGCAATGTCTGCTGAACATTATTAATGAATTGACATGACTGATTGTAACTATTACAGTAAGGGATATTTGGAATTTCTATTTGTTCAGGAAGTTGAACTTCAAAGGTATGGACCCAATTTTCAAGTCCAAATCTGATATTTTGGTCGTTTGCTCCCTGCTTGAACAGCACACCGTAGTTGAGATGATTGACAGCGTTAGAGCCGGCAACTGAAGGCATGAGCACTAGGACCATCAGGCAGGTGAACCAGTTGAATCCTGTTTTTCAAAAGTAAAGAAAATGTTGGCTGTTAGTTGTCTCAAGAGATGGCTGTAGTATTATGATCAGTAACACTACAATCATCACTATAGACACTATAGACACTAACTGCCTTTTGTCTATTATTAACAACAAGGTGGGGAGGTGGGTTGGATGGGGATGGAATGGCTAGCACTTTGGAAAAAAAACCTGTATACCTGGGAATACACAATACTTGCGGAAATGTTTACCTAAAGAGTGTTTTGCGTTTCTTTTTACTTTTACTATTATACGTGGTGCTTTCATGAAAATGACTTTTAGCTTCCTTATTTACGTGGTATTGAGGAGGACATCTTCGCATGGGGGGCTCTCTTCGCTCTCTGGCATGCTTCACATGACTTTACGTAGTCTTCGACATCTTGGTACAGACCTGGCCAGTGGTATTTCTGGATCAGTGCATTTCTAGTGGCATCTCTTCCTGTGTGACAACCTCCTGCTAAAGAATCATGATACGTATTTAGTGCATCTGGTCGTAATATCCTGGGCAAGGCTATTTGGGTGACCCTTCGTTCACATGCTGGTAGGTACTCGTCTCGAAGGTTTTGGAAGTGATACAGTATTCCATCTTCCAAATCATAGGCTTCGGATCGAACATGGACGCTTCTTGACTCCTTGTCGGTTAGGCCGTCTGAAATTTGATTGGTTTCCAGAAAGTAGATAATATCTTTTAAATCAGGACATTGCCTTTGATGCTGTGCTACCTCAGGAAAATTGTCTTTGGGATCGACCGGGTCCATGGCTGCCACGATAGGTGGTGCTTCCATTTCTCCTGCATATTGGAAGGTGGTTTGTTTCCTCTGTGTATACCGGCGCCATGGTGGGCAGGGGTAGTGGGTAATCTTCAGCTTCTTTCTTAATGCTCATTTCCGGATACTCTCTCCGTGATAGTGCATCCGCATTTGCATTTTTCTTCAATTTCCTTCGCAACTCCATGGGGAGTATCGAACTAAGCCACTTGCCTAAACTCCCAGCTGCATACCAGGCTACGAATCAATTAATGGACAAGAAGAAGCAAGATCTGACCAGAAGGTTGTACTGAACACCATGGCCGAGTTCATTCTAGACGTAACTTCTTCAACCACGCCCAATGTTTACTACAACGTATGTACTCACTACAGATATGTATCTATATATGTGCAGGGATTTAATAACCTCAGTATAGTCGTGAAATCTCTAGCTGGGTCGGGTATTAACAGTATCATTAACACTTTCATACCTACACAGTAATCCACGGAATCCATAAAGAATGCCATAAGGTTATAAATAAGCTTAAAAACAACTTAATTCTGAATTAAATGTTCACTAGATAAATATAGAATTGTACGTTTTAAGAGAAAATAATATGTATTTACTGAATAAATTATTTACATCGTGGCACATATTATACTTCTGTTATAATACTTCTGTTATATATAATACTTCTGTTATAACACTTCCGTTATAATACTTCTGTTATAATACTTCTGTTATAATATTTCTGTTATAATACTTCCGTTATAATACTTCCGTTATAATACTTCCGTTATAATACTTCCGTTATAATACTTCTGTTATAATACTTCTGTTATAATACTTCTCTGTTATAATACTTCCGTTATAGTACTTCCGTTATAATACTTCGGTTATAATACTTCGGTTATAATACTTCGGTTATAATATTTCTGTTATAATACTTCTGTTATAATACTTCTCTGTTATAATACTTCCGTTATAATACTTCCGTTATAATATTTCTGTAATAATACTTCTGTTATAATACTTCTGTTATTATACTTCTGTTATTATACTTCTGTTATTATACTTCTGTTATTATACTTCTGTTATAATATTTCTGTTACATCTAAATTGCACCACCATTGCACCACCACTAGCGACCATTGAATGTCGCCATTATCATGTTTCACAGATTTATGGCTTTATGAATGATTTTGTTTCCCATGGGAGGAACGTAAATCAGCCTAATGTATCTCCTAGCGCTGTGATGACATTGGTAGTGACTGGAGAGCCTGACTACAATACATGGCACAAATACATGGCACACGCACTAAGGTCAACTGACAAGGTCAACATCTACATACATTTAACTGAAGGTTACCTTCACGGCAGCTCGCGAGGTTAAACTCATTAACACATAATGTTATCAAGTGCTAGTTATATTCCATTTAACCACGATTTATTTGTGTACAGAACTGTACAGAATTTGTTTCTCATGATTTTTTTTTCTTGCTTTTGTATTAGTAAGTACTTGTGCACTACGATGAACAGCTGTTTTAGAATTCCCCTCTCTGCAATAGACTACTGAATCTTGACTGTCAAACAGAGCTGTCTAATGGGCCAGGTGAACGTTCAAACCTGTCTACAATAGTACACATATCGGTACCTATCAGCATCATAAGTCAATATTGCGTACATAATATTTTATAATTAGTGGACAGAGTAAGTAAATAAAGACACATTATTATTAATAAATCGCTATTTTATGGCTGGTTAGATTATGTCATTATACGGTATTTTGCATGCAGTGTCAACAGTCCAGAGGTCAGACAATGTATCACAATGAACTTGCCATTCCAGATACTTCATTGTTTACCATAGTACCAGAATACCGTGTCGAGGTACTCACCATAGTACCAGAATACCGTGTTGAGGTACTCACCATCGGTTGATACACTTCATTGTTTGTATTTGAAGTTCCATGTTGAAGGCTGGTGTTTTGTCAATGTGACTGTCTGATGTTATTTGACTACTGGTAATTTATATTTGTCCTCTAACACGATTAAAATGATAGTTTATTCGTTCTTTAGCTTCAATATATTAGAAGTTTTTCTCTGTCTTAATAAGTTACAAACTGGCATAGACATATTGCCTAGATTCCGAATAGACACAAGATAATATTTAATATATTATCACGAACACGTTGGATTTTAGGTGTTTAGGAGACTAAATATCTGACAAAATGTGTAATTTCACTTAACGTAACTTCACACCTACACCCACACAGCTCCATCCATTGCACACAGACAAAGCACGTCTCGTGTTAAAAGTACGCTACCAAAGTTACACGTACTGGCAATTCATGGAGTACATATTGAACTCGTACACTGTCCTGCATGGTCAACAGACAACGGTTTATATCCTAGTGCGTATACATCTGTGTCCTGGTAATCGGTCCTGACAGGGCCGTGGTGTCAGTAAAGGGGTAAATGAGGAAACGCATGCACACTCATTTCCTTGCCAGATAATTGTTAGAAAACTATGCGGGAAGTAGGATACTTGCCATATTCGTTTTAAAACATTTTGGTAGAAATCACGGAAAATATTCCACTTTTAGCATCATTGGTTCAAGTGAAAGTATTATATAGACAATACGCAAAATGTGACACTTGTGATACAGAATGTATTTAATGCGTAGGAATTAAATGCGACCACAAGCCAGTCTCATTTTTCGCATTAATATCATGCTCGCATTAATTTCCTGATTTACAGTATCTGAAAGAGTGTATTAACATAACACTGATAACATGCGACATTAATACACAGTAGTACGTCTTGACACAGGTAACCGTGATATACTAGTATACGTAGTCCAACCACCACCCACAGAGACACTACAGTGCCAGAAAATAGTCGGTTAAACTGTGCTATACCGCTGGATTCTTATGTACGTGGGCTATCTCATGCTTACATATCCACGTACATGGCTCAGATGCTCATGACATTCTTTGTTTACTATTAAACATATTAATTATATATCTATGCCTACGTGCTCCTATAAATAAATCTAGTAAGAAAATTGCTATTACACCAATATTGTTACGGGTAATATCAAATCATGAATGTATAGTCTATCCAAAGATATCAACACATTGCATGGATACATGAAGGCTCCCGTGCAGTCCACTCACGTGTCTAGATGTCCCTCTCAAGGGGGTAGTTCACTTCTCCGGGGAAGGGAAACACTTAGTTTCTACTATGGTCTTTAATGGTTCTTCTGAACATACAATCTAAAATGTCTTTCTATATATATAGATAATCAGCACACAAAGCAACGGTATATCTACGACGATTGTCTCCCTTCTCTGAAGGTCCCATGAGGTGATGGAGAGATGTCACGTTAGACGTACGCCTCCTCTAGATATTGGTGTATTCTGACGTCTTAGATCATATCTAAGTTATCTACACACAGGTGTGTTTACCTAGACACGTATATCTACATCTGGCAAAAAAATAGTAAGAGGCCACGGAATGCTTCATCGCGACTGATACGACACATGCTATAATTCTCTGAAGGTTTTACCAACAGCTGGGAAAATAATATTGTGTGACTAAGATAGTGTCTGGCGTTTAAAAACAACAAGGATTATGCTAAATGTCTACTCATATTACAACAGTAATGAGATTCCTCTTAAAGTAAAGGTCAAGACTACTTGATGAATCATTACCACCGTTTCAAGCGGCAGTACACATGCCATAGTCCACGTAACTGGCGTTGTGGTATACCCTAGTAATACCCAGTACCAGGGAAATGTTGGTTGTTGTCCAATATACTTGTGTAGACGAATCAAATGTACATGCTTTCAGGTAAGATACATGTGACCATGGTATATGTCAACAAAACGTGATTGTGTGCCTTTAAATGCCAATGATCCTTCACACGATACTATCATGATATGGGCCTCAGTTGAGCTCAACGCTAGTCTGCAGACAGGTTGCTGGGTCTAATTAATACCCTTGAAAACGTTTACCATCTAAAACATACAAGATATCGAATAAAGTAAAGTAAAGTGAAATTGGATGATATCTTGGTAGAGTACACCAATGTCTTCTCTAGGCCTAGGACACCCAAGGTTGTCATGAAGATGTTGCTTCACAATCCTTTCTGTCCTCGACTAGTGTACACCTGAGAGAGTGGTCGTCACTGTTCTCCACTAGTCGTGATCAGCTCGCTGCTTACTCATATCTTAGCAACAAGAGTATCGGGCACTATTCTATATAGCTAAAGGATGAATATATACCCACATTGCTATACTATATAGTGGTCTCTTTAGTTTTGGCATACTAGTATATTTAATAGGCAAATCACAATATAGAATCTGCGCATTATCATGCAATACAGACAGGAATGATACACCGATATCTAGCAGTTGTTTTAGCAGAACTATTAAATATATTAACACCTGGAACCTGTTGATTACCATGTTCCAATTTGAATACGATATGATCAATTAACAGCATCTTGTAAACGAGTCAACATACCTCACGATAACAAGTTTTAGATTGGACATGGTTGCACTACTACTTATAAGGGTATTTCCTACTTGAACATCAGGCCATATATTAATTATAAAGAACGTATTGTAAGCATTGACGGGTTGGAGAACGTGACTCTAGCCTTTTCTGGCATATATTTGCACCTACAACAGACCTTCTGCGCGGTTTGATGAGTTTAGGTCACGTGCATCGACACCTCTCCTCGCTGGGAGGCGGCTCTGGTGTAAGTCGTGATGCAACATGTGTGAAGACAGTAACTGCAGCTATAATGGAAGTTACAGACTCCTCATCGTCTCCTTCTAACACTGAACAGTCTAACTCTGCCTGTACTTTGTCTAACACTGTCGAACTTTGTCTAACTGTGTCGATAATTGCAGCTTTGGCAAGATATCACTGACACATGAATTAAAACTACTGTTTTAAACTATCGTTATTCTTAAATGAAGTATATAAAAGCAAATATTTCAAGCAGGTATATTGAAGAAATTTAAGTATGTTGAAGGAAACACAATAAAGAAGGTATATTGTATGAAGTAATATGAAGTAGTATGAAGAAAGTACGATGAAAAAAAAAGTATAATGAAGAAAGTATACCGAAGGAAGTATAATGAAGAACGTATACTGAAGGTTATATAATGAACAAAGTATATTAAGGACGTATAAGGATGAAAGGATATTGATGGAAGTATAATAAATAAATTATCCTCAAGGAAATATACTGAAGTAAACATAAAATTTCGATGGGAGTATAATGAAGAAAGATTCTGAAGGACGTATACTGAAGAAAGCATAATGAAGAAAGGATATTGAAGGAAGTATAATGAAGAAAGTATAATGAAAGAAGTATAATGAAGAAAATATAATGAAGAAATTATATTAAGGAAGTGTAATGAAGACATGCTATTGAAGGAAGCATACTGCAGAAAGGATAGTGAAGAAAGGATATTGAATGAAGTATGTCTGGGAAATCATACAAAATGTATTACTGTAGGTCTGCTGATATAATATGGCAATCAAATAGGAAACTATATTTCTGGAAAAGATACAAAGCTATCAAGTTGCGGTATATTCAGCTATCTGTGATCTGCGCTTGCCTGTTATTTGTTGGTTGCAATCTATCATCTGTCATCTGTCACATATCTGTCACCTGTACCTATGTGATTCCACCTACGTACGTACGTCAGTGTCTCGAGAGTGTCGAGAGTGCGATGGAAATATCTCAATCCACATCATGCAGAAAACTGTATTTCCTCCGACACATTTTTCCAATGAAATAGAATTAGGATAGAAAGAAAAAAATACCCTGACTCATTAGCTTCCATTAGGGTACAGAATCAGTGCAGGTGTCAGAGAAAAACACTGCTGGAAGTCTACTAATGCTGACTTCAGACAACAAAATGAGACCCAATTAAGCGCAACAAGCACAACATTACATACATGAGTATGAGACATACAAACACGCGTACTCAACCTGTGTCCAGGTACATTGATGTAGATTACGATCTATGTAAGATTTTATATCCGGAGACAGGATGGACTGGGTGTATGAACATTGTAACAATATACTTTGTACACTGTAGCTATCTGATAGAAATCATACACCACAGTGCTGTGTATGTGTATGCGTGTTTCTTTTTCTTTTCCTCTCTTTCTCCCCCTCTCTCTCTTTCTCTCTATTTTCTCTCTCTCTTTCTCTCTCTCTCTCTCTCTCTCTCTCTCTCTCTCTCTCTCTCTCTCTCTCTCTCTCTCTCTCTCTCTCTCTCTCTCTGTTATAAGTGTGTGGTTACAGGTTGTTGCACACTCCCACATGCGACTGTGTTATAGAAATATTTTTTTTCACACTGCATTTAATACTGGAATTCCTCGTTCTTCTGATCGAACAATCAAAGTAATTAGACTGAGACTGCTGTACACAGTTCGTCCTATCTGTTATAATCATATTACACCACATGTGCAGACCCCCGTTGTACAAAGACCTGTAGCGCTACGATAATTGTAATTACAATTGTAAGGACCCGCTACTTGTATCGCATTAACAGTTGTAACTAATGCAGATAGATTCTCAACTAATACTGGGATAACAGTCGTTCAGGCAATGGACTTGTACAATTGTAACTGGTCCCACAACTGTTCTAGCGCTACAGGTTTTGAGCAACGGACGTCGGGAAGCGATACGAAGATTTGACGTCACAAGAGGTGATGCACTACATTATTATCTAAGCATGTCTGACCAACTATTCCGACCAAATAAAGGTGAAAGATGCGCCATCAGGTATTGCTTTGTAAAGAACAAGCACATATAATAGAACATGCAGAATACGGAACTGGGTTGCTAACGATTTGAAAAGAAATAGAGGCTTGATTTCAGTTGCTACTTTACCCATAATATAGTAGTTCAGAAATTCACAATTACATAGTCAATACTCATGTAATTATAATTATAATGCGATATTTTTAAATAACAAAGGACTGTATATGTCAACGGTATATTTCCCTTGAAATAGCAAGAGATCTTCAATATCACCTTACCAATTGCCTTCTGCAGATGTCAGTCTAATGGAGAGTGGAGTGTTTGGAGAGCGTATGTGGTGTGGTGTGGTAGTGTGGTGTGGTGTGGTGTGGTGTTGTGTGGTGTGGTGTGGGGGAAGGTGATGTGCGTCATGACCTGTATTGTATTCTGCATTCAGTGGACAGTTATGCTGTGGAAGTCAAATTCTGTCCACGGGAAGCAACAGTCGCACATTGGTATTATAGCCATGGCTGGTACCAGAGACGTGTTTTGCAGTCTATAATTACCTTACCATGGTGATATTCATTCAGGAAGCATCTCGACATATTCATGACTAAATGAAACATTTTCTCCGTTCCCGCGTGCATGTACGTGCATTCCTCGTGAAGAGAACATGGGCAACGACGAGAGAACCAAGTTAAATACTCCACTGACCTTGAGATGATTCTGTTTCCTCAATCTGGTCTCGCTAGTTTTTATTTTATTATCATACTCAGGTAGGTTAAATACAGGACATGTTAAAATGGTATGTGATGTCTCGCACGCTCAGATGGTGTGTGATGTCTGACATGATCATGTAGTGTGTAATGTTCAGATGGTGCCTCTGATCTGACATGCTCAGATGGTGTGTGATGTCTGACATGCTCAGATGGCGTGTGATGTCTGACATGCTCAGATGGCGTGTGATGTATGACGTGCTCAGATGGTGTGTGATGTCTGACTTGTTCAGATGGTGTGTGATGTCTGACATGATCATGTGGTGTAATGTACAGATGGTGCCTCTGATCTGACATGCTCAGATGGCGTGTGATGTCTGACATGCTCAGATGGCGTGTGCTGTTTGACATGCTCAGATGGCGTGTGATGTATGACGTGCTCAGATGGTGTGTGATGTATGACTTGCTCAGATGGTGTCTGATGCCTGACATGCTCATGTAGTGTGTAATGTTCAGATGGTGCCTCTGATCTGACATGCTCAGATGGTGTGTGATGGCGGACATGTCTAATTGGCTTGTGATGTGAGTATGCTCGGATGTTATGGAACTCCTGGCATGCTAACAAGCTGTCTAATGCACAGATGCTGTGACCAGTGTCGAATACAATCATTGCAGTTTTGTGAGTGTGATTTAGTAATTTCTCCGCACTATTTCAGGTGATTACTACAGAAAAGTATGTGTGTACAGGATTGTCTCCCACTAGTTCCCCCTGCAATAAGACGTACGATGCAATTGTATTGTTCTTCTTATGTAAGCAATAGTGACTATCTATTCTCCTGATCTAAAACGTCTACAACAGACATTCTTACACGATTGGAATTACTATGTTGATATTGGCGTCGTAGTTCTGTCTAGTTCTGTCCTAGTGCACTATTTATCGCAGGTCTTTGATATTACAAGTAATCTTGCTCAGCATGTTTGACTAGGGAATGCATAATCATAAGTAGAGGTATATATAATTCCTGTACAAAACGTCTTCCATGTTTTAGATGATTTTTGTGATATGCATCATGTGTAAACTTGACAGTCTGCCGATGAAAGATGGTTCTCGTCAATGTAAGTTCAAGGCCGCATCCAGCATATAAAAGTGTCGGTATTGAAATGTAGGATCAACATTGAGAATATTGTGTTACTAGCAGCCGAGAACAGACACAAAACGTTGATGTGGAAAGACCCCCCGCATACCCCCCCACCCGCACCACCCACCCATACTCACCTCCCTCCAGTCACCCACCTGGGAGTGAATATTATCTAAGTCAGGGTTGTAACAATATAGACGATTCTTCCTGAGATTCAACATCCGGTTCCTGCCACTGTACATCGACAGACGTACACGCAGCTGCAATAGCTCCTTAAATAGCTCAACCAGTCCCTTTGTATATTGCTAACTTATTAATATACCGAGTAGAAATGTTAATATGTGATAATCAGTCGATAGCTACATGGATGATGTTGCCCTGGAACAGCAGGTACTATCTAGTATTAACTATGAGAACTACGATACCTACATGTACGTACAGCTTTGTGCTTGTATTTGACTGATTTACGAACCTATCTACATACGCGTATAGAAATCTCATTCCGACGCATCGATAATTCGGCCCATTATTAATATACACATTATTATTATTATTATTATTATTATTACAATAATAAAATATTATTATTATTATTATTATTATTATTAAAATTAAGAATAATACTATGCACCTCAATACTACTACACAACATTAACCTCTAATAGTAATAATAATATGCGTATTTATATTGCGCCAACTCCATTCGTGAAACCAATGTGCACTCGTTCCGCCTTCTCAACTCCATTGAGGTTATACAACATGTGTTAATACTATACAACGATAACAAAATTGACAATACTTTTGTATAGTTATAAGAAAGATCATACGAGATGCTATAAATTGTAATCCAAGACATATTCTCCATACAACGTTTTCTACACCTTTTTCTCTCAAATTTCTGTAGCTGTTTCTTAGTTAATGCATACGTACTCTAGCACAAACGTGTTGATCAAATGCTATTTGACAGGCTTGCCCACGAAGTGTAAGTTAAAACGTGCACGTGAATAATATCAACAACAAATGTATGTGACTTTATACACAGGAAGCTTCGCGTTTGAAGTTAATAGTGGGAAAACTACAGATGCCGATGCCGAACGTATGTAGTTCTTCTTGTGATTTTATGGTTGCTTGCATGAGAGCCGCCATTACATTGAAATAACACACGACGCGAATATATACACTATCCATCCGTGGCAAAGGTGGACTTAATGTTGGTGGTTTTGATTTGACATTTATGGTATATAAGAGGTATCAGAACATTTGACTATCAAAACATGAACTGAGATCTAACTAAACTGTACAGAATGTACACATCTGCAACCCTCATTACAAAGGAAATTGGAGGCAATGCGTATAGAATATCGGACGATTGACTGCAAACAGGTTAATTTCTCAGGTCCCTGACTCGCTTATATTTGGCATACAGGTGAATTTGTAGCTATAATATAAAGCCATCCGGCTGTGAGGTACAACTGGACAGTGCAAGAGGTATACAATAACGTATACACCAGTATGCAATTAAAATGACACTACACGCACCAGTGAAATATAGACCCGAAGCGAATCTTTATAAACAAACACACACACAGAGTAATAAACATTTTATTACGTGCAATCGCAGGTCAATAACTACTTATTTCTTTATCAACAGGGAAATATCACATACTACAGCAGATCTCGTCTCGCTATTTTCAATATATAGCAGAATAAACCTGTATATACACGTACGACCAGGAACAGTCAGCTAGTGTAATAGTTATAGGTTAGTGCTTTAGTCTGGGTCCGTGTCCACAGAATAATCGTAGTACCAGGATGGATCCAAAGTTACTATGGCAAGTGCTAGGACAGTTTTGTAAAACGGCTCCAGGAACAGTCAGCTTCCAGTCAGCTTTGTGCAAGTAATGTGAGAGTTCTCCACAAACTTACTGGGATACGTGGATAATACCCAATGCAGAGTCATACGAAACTGTTGTAGGAAGCGACGGGACTAATCATTTTGGTATAAAAAAGAAGGCCAATTTCGTATATAACGCGATCTGGGATAACAGATCAAACGATAACAGATCAAACGATAACCGTAATTGCTGATAGATTGATGTCACGGACGATTGTAGATGGCATAGTTTACTTTAGCTTCGAGAATAGCATGCTCAGTATGTGTCTTTAATTTAACATAAATGCCAAAATTCAACATAAATCCCACTGCCTAACGAAATTTTAAAATAAAGTACACATGATTCATTTTTATATTATGTACTAAACTGGATATATATATATATATATATATATATATATATATATATTGGTTCACAAGTGTGTATGGTTATTAAGGTTAAATTCGAAATACGTACTCGTCACACGTGTCCTAGTCAAGGGTAGAAGCGTCCGAGTTATCTAGGGAGGTGTAGACATGATGGCTTGACATACTATTTAACTACATCTGTACACACCTATACTATGCCTGGCCTGCTTAGGAGAATATTTCACTAGTTCATAACTATGACTAGATCTATATACTATGGCTAGATCTCTATACTATGCCTAGATCTATATACTATAGCTAGATTTATATACTATGGCTATATCTATATACTATTGCTAGATATATATACCAATAACTTGTAATACCTTCAAACGTATGAACTATTTTATTGGTTACATTGTTCTTGCATTTGACGGCGACCTATCAAAAATGTCAAATGCTAAAATAACAATTCCATATGTGTAACACGAGTTTGTACTTGGAACGATACAGCACACCACCTGTGAATACAACTCTAATGTGTCATAGTCTCTGAAACTATCCTAATTTTGGTAACAGAGGAACGAAAAAATTAAAGCCACGAAAGGTATTTTTATTATTGTAATCTATGTATAAATCCATCAGAAGTTTAATCAGGAAATTCTTGAGGTTAGCAGCAGATGAGCGATTTGTGTTTATCTTGCTTGCAGTTGCAGCTGCCGGTGTGTGGAGCAGGGCCTTGAAAACTCACACTTGTAGCAAAAAACATCTTCATTGTTCTATAGCAGTGCCCATAGTCAGCAGGATTGCACTGCACTTAATCACTTGTGTAGATGTCTATAGAAAAACACAAAACTAATGTGTATAAGTCCTTCTAACATCATTAGTTGATGTGGTATGCTGGTTTAAACATGGTGGGTGGGGGTGGATGGGTGCATATAAAAATACCAATTTTGAAAAATATATGCCTAAGTATGATCTCTCTCTCTCTCTCTCTCTTCCCCTCTCTCTCTTCTCTCTCTCTCTCTCTCTCTCTCTTCTCTCTCTCTCTTCCCCTCTCTCTCTCTTCTCTCTCTCTCTCGCCCCATGTATTAGACCTTATTACCACTACGTCAAGGCTGCCCCTACATATGATTTATGTTTACATAGACTGTAGATATACACCAGAATACACCTGAATAGTTTTACCAGTTGTTGTAGTGAGTTACCTACTGCTTGTCAGTCGATCGTACACAGTCGATGTGTTTGAAATCTGTGTGTGGAGTGGAGGTATCTAGCCTGCCCAAGACTTGAGATGTTTGCCTGTTCTGCTATATGTCTGCTCTTGAAGCCAACCATTTTATGTAGAATTCCTGTCTAGAGTTATTGTACACTTCCAACACTAGCTAAAACACACACACACACACACACACACACACACACACACACACACACACACAGAGACACACACACACACATAGACACAGACACACACCCCCACGCACACACACACACACTCACACACAAACATACACAAACACACACACACTGGTCTGTAACATGTTGACCATTCACGACATCATAATCTTGATGAAATCATAAAGCACGCTTTGGATAATGCTTGAGGTATCTGAGACAGAGGAAGCACTGGGACCGCCAGCATACTGTCCTGTGTCTATGTTGCCATCACAGAGATACATCAAGCTGAGGCTAAACCAGGATGTGGTCATGACATGAATAAGCCGAGATGCTGTATATATTACCACACGGAGACAGAGGCACACGGAATGCATCAACTTCTACAAAGCACTCTGTGGTTCACGGGAACCATTACCCATCTTAAAATAGCACGTTCAGGTAGATTATGAGAAACACCACTGCCATTAGCCCAGTCTATGTTGGGATTTATTGACGGGGTATGTAGACATGCACCCAAAAGTTTGAAGTTTCATTGAAAGAATGGATCACTTTGTAGCGTCTGTAAAATGAAAAGTTGGAAATGTTTGAAACATGGTAATTGACATAGTAGCACCACGGGCTGAGGGCACGTTACACATCAGGAACAGGACAGTGTGGCAAGATATGATGTGTTACACATAATACATTAATACAGTATAAAGTTTTAAGTTACATGATTTATATAGCGCCATCATCCAGAAAAAAATGTCTGCTCAAAGGCGCTTAATCGTATGCTAGCTTAAAGAGAAATGTTTTTAGATGGATCTTGAAAGCTGACAAGTTGGAGATGTCCCGAATATTATTGGGTAGGGCA
>JAUTBT010006878.1:0-25975 GCA_032361225.1 Lepetodrilus schrolli
GTAGTAGTAGTAGTAGTAGTAGTAGTAGAAGTAGTAGTAGTAGTAGTAGTAGTAGTAGTAGTAGTAGTAGTAGTAGTGTTCTTCGTCGTCGTCCTCTTATTACTGTTGTGGTTGTTATTAATATTATTATTATTATTATTATTTGTATAGATCCGGTACCGTATATCCATGCAATGGCAAGTAGCCAGTTTTCCGTCCTCTATCTGTGTCCTGGATTATGTGTACAGATAGAATTATTTAAACATTGCGGTTCCAATAGTTCCTTACATACATAGTTAGGACATCAATGCACGTGTTACATTAAGGACCGTCTATACATAACGCAATTATACACTGCTCTCAATGGTGGGAAAGACCTCAGTGATAGGCAGCTTGTCTGTATTTTCATACGAGACGTTCTAATGCGATTACTTCTACAAGAATAGAGCGCTGATGATGTACTTGGTATTGTCTAATATATCCCCCTACTTATGAATAGATAGTGTAATGTCATCTTATGTTACCAGTCGGTGATAGATAATCTTATATGTAGAGCAAGTTAATGGTTTTATTATGAGTAGACGACACTGGAGTTTTACTGATGACTGATAGTGTAGTGTTTGCGTGTCGAACAACCAAACTGGACCTTCGGAGTTCGTGTCCCGTCCAGGATATTTTCCCATATACCGATGATACTGGTGTTTAGCCTGTATAGCTAGCGTACATTTCTCGCTCTTGGTCTGTCTGTGAAAGAAGGAGCTCATGGGGCTTAATTTATCATTTAGCTTTTATGGGTTGTCCTCCCACTCCACGCAAATCGTCAAGGCTTTACTTGTGTTATAAAGAATATATATTCCTGCTCAGTACTCACCCACTCTGTGTGTGTGTGTGTGTGTGTGTGTGTGTGTGTGTGTATGTGTGTGTGTGTGTGTGTGTGTGTGTGTGTGTGTGTTGGAGGGGGGGGGCTGATTAGAAGGGTGTTGGCGGTTAACTTGGCAGTGTGTTGTGGACGACATGTCTCTTCTCATCGATCTCGTTAACCTTCCCGAAAACAGATCTATTTCGGTATTTTGTTAACGAGCCAGACAGAGAGTTATCTGTGGCTTCCTGACAGTTCATGAACACCTGTATATCGCGTTGCAAAATTCGTCATTTACTTTGTGTACGCTTACAACTATTCCTGTTTAATGCTGCCCTCTGTCGCTTATGTATTACATTGCTGGGAGAAGACATCCGTCTTGTGTCGTTTCTAATGGATTTTTGTATCTGTAAATAGGATTTCAGTTAGATAATGTCTTGGAAATTTTACTTACGTGTAGAATGTTGTACTCCGGTCTGAATGATTTGTTTATTTCAAACTATACTTGTTAAATGGTATGCATAACTGTCAGATTCTACACCAGGTATATATACGTCATTGATTATATATTGTCTGTATATACATACACTATATAAATCAGTCCGCAGACATAATTACAGATTATGGGTAATATAATATTATGTGTATACATTTGTATCTAGGAATGCATAATTGCTTTATACTAATATATATAATTTAATATAATATAATATAATATACAGGCCGAGAGTGTCTACCTTGAAGTAAATTAATGCCATGTTGAATCTGTAGAACATAGTTAGATTTAATTAAATATTTTCTTTGATTTGTAGTCATCAACTGTGGCTTAAAACAGAAATGTGTATTGTCCTAATCCTTGATTAGTTCCATTTCATGATTGAACTGTTTTCGTTACAATCTTTTCCTCGGAAAATTAATTAAGGAAGATGGTTAAGAAAGGCATACGCTATTTCAAATCCAATCATATTATATTTTAGTCGTAATACAATTTATATTATATGGAAAATTAATAAGCTTGTATTGGTAATGGGGCAATTGTAGGTGGAACTTGAAGTAACGGCTTTAAGGAATACGATAACATATCTTAAAACCTGAAAATGACATCGGTGTTTTATTTTTAAATTGACAATAATTCAATTAAAATGGGAACGTTCTAAATAACGTTACAGGACGCGAGTGCTAAGAGTTTACACAGGATCACATGGACCGCTCTGATAGACTAAATAACAAGCAATATGATTACTCTTTGACCAAAAGGCCAGTACATACAACAATTAATATACAAATAATTAACTAAAAGTGACTTGAACATTACAATTACACTACTTGACTGATCAGATAGGAAGCAATCAGATTGTATAGAATACACAGGCATTTCATGAAATGACCGGTTTCACAATCTGACTGTAACATATACAAACCTAACAAGTATCGAAATGTCCAGAAGCATACTATACGGTGTTGGTCCTTCCGTGCGCACAATGTATGTATATCTGCTGTGGTTATTAGTTGATGAAATAAAATTCAATTCCGGAGATCGCTCGTTTATTTTGCCGCTATTTAAGTTGCCTCACAAGCGTAAGACTATTTTGTTTTACGGGAAACGCAGGAACGCCTTCGGGCAAAGTCGTTAATCTCCGTATCAGATAAACTCGGGGCGGAACACGTTTGAGATTGATTAAGATGGAGATCGGCGATTGGGGGGTGTAATACCCCGAGTTAAATCTCAAAGAAAACCTGGAGACCGTTTACCATTTTATTGTTGCTATCGACGTATAGCATTATGAACTGCATTCCACCAAATTGTCTGTCCGCACAATTAGCATGTACATATGTTTGTGTACAGAATTGATTTGCAGGATCGACGTCCAGTGGTCTTCTTTTCAGCATAATGGTTGACCGACTGCAAAGAATTACAATAAGGTCTGGTTAATACGACGGTTATATTGAGCAATACTGTGTCTTTCCACTCGTAGACAGTAGACAGTGTTTTAAGATATTGTGAGGAAAATGGCGTTTCTCTTATTCATTTACACATTTTTCTTTTTAGAATGTCAGCAAAAAATTGACTTAAAATATTTTTTTAAATGGTAATGGAAGCTGAAATTCATAGAATTTGCGTGCGGGACCCTATCAATACTTTCAGCTTGAGAAGTCAATAAGTCTGGACACAAACACAAGCACACACACACAAATACGCACACGCACACACACACACATACACACACAAACAAACACAGACACACACACACACACACGTAGACATACTCAATAATAATGACCTACGAGTGTAAACGTTAAAGACAGGATATGTTCGAACATCACGAAAGCCACAAGAGCATCACAGTGTAGCAATCATCCAACGTTAATCAATACAAATAACAAGGTCAGTAGAACAATGCGCTTCGTTTTGCTTCTTTTTCATTTAATACCGGCACAGGGGTCTTCCTGGCGATATAATATCAATGCCTGTGAAAGCTGTTACTAATAATGAACACATCAGGTATAGATTTACGGCTTGGTCGCAATTTCTTCCTGTGGTGTGATTTCATAAAATAGATCAATTTCAGGCTCTGATGGTTGAACACGACATTCGGCTTTGCAAATTAAACGTACTGTCAAATTATGAGTGTAGTTTGATATCAAGTGTATCGACACGTTGATATTCCTATCACCGCATGTTGATATATTTGTATTTGATATGAAGGGCCATGAAAGTAAGAATGTATCAATACTATATGTCCTACAGGTCCACTATAATACTCGTACTAAGGGGGGAAATTGTAGGTTCTGTTGATAAAGGTTTAAATAGGAAGTTAATATACATGTTGTAAAATATAGATAGCTTTAATAATTGTTCACAAATCAAGCTCAAACGTTATTAGTGCAATTGCATATTAAACAAGAGGATCGTCCAGGATCCTGTACCATATAAGGATCGTAGCGCTACGAGTCTTTTTATCGCTGCCAGTATACATGTTTATACATTCTTACAACCGTCGTAGCGCTACAATCATTCTGTGGAACGGGACCCTGTGTACTAAGGTGGTTGTAGCTCCTACATCAACTGGTTTTCATGAAAGTCAACGCAATCTATGTTATCCAGCATATCTAGAAGTATATAGATTGTTTTGATGAAATTTGTGATGACGTTGAGACATCTAGATTAATCTGCGATGATATTGAATTCAATTTTATAGATACTGACATTCATACGAAGATAACTGATACATTTCATTGTTGTGAAATGACCATAGTGATTTATAGGGTCGAGATGGGTTTGAAGCAAAAAATGAAAATACCAAGCTATACCGTAGTTTATATGTCTGTATTGACAACGAAAGCACAGGATGAATGACAAACTTTGTTAAATTGTAATGCCTTTAATCTGGTCTCAAATTTCCATCGTGAATTTTATAGTTGATGCAATTTCATGACCCTAATTCAATTATTCGCCAAAAAAAACGTGCAAATCCAGATTTCTCGACAATGTATGAATTGGTTTTATCGGTCATTTATGCAGACAGCGTTATGCTCTGACTTGATAAACATTCCTGGTTATGATTCCCTTAGGCATGTTAAATTATTATGTACCGATCTCATGCATTTCAAATGATTAATGTGTTTGTCTTTACATGTTTAATCCATTTGTGGATTGGTGCGATCCCCTTGCAGATTAGCTCAGGCGAACATTCATTACAGAGAATTAAATATACTTCCTATAAATACTGACAAGTGATCCGTCTCGCAGAATTATTTTCTCATCATTCTACATTACGTCATCAATATCGTGTTCGCCAGAATGAATTGATCTTAATTCCCCTTAATGAGGTATTATTATGTATACACGATGGTGCTTGAAGTGATTAATATACGCTATATGACGGCCGAAACCATAGGATTAATAAAACATATTTCTTGCCAACACGAAAACTCACTGACACCGGGTATGTTGCCAATACAATGCCATTATTGAACACTACGAGTAAAGCCGATGCAAATACTGGTACGTCGATTTAATGTCCAAAAATAAGTTTTCGCTCTACGTTTACGAGTGGTTATATTATCGCAATGACATCAAGTTACGTGGCATTTTGAACTGCTATCTTCAGTGAGTATACATATGGATTTTGTGTTTACTGTATTTTAAATTGATTTTCAAGTTGGTTTTCACATGTCAAGTAGTGTTCTTTTCATCACATGTATCGACCGCGATGTGTCGATTAAAGTTTCTTTGGAAGTTGGCTTATTGTCAATCCCACCAGAGGAGGTTCGAAATATTTGCGAGAAAATTCTCATCAATATTGACAATCATCAACATCGATGTCTATAATTCAAGAATGGAAGATGATCCACGACTTACATTACGTCACCTGCCCGTGTCATGTTGACTGTCGTATAGGGTACATTAATCAAGCTTGAAGTGCCCTCTATGCATAAAATATACTGTATCATTAATGCAGTACTGTCGTGGCACTAATATTGCATTTCACATTGCAGTACTGAGTATTATGAAGACCCGTGCAATGACTGCAAAATTATACACGAGTAATGTATTGCAGCAGAATTGTTTATTTCTGTACTTAACTTGCATTGCACCACCTGCTATTATTGACACCATTCGTCGTTTTGGTTTCGTAGCTTTGGTTTATATTCTACTTAATAACATTACAATGAAATGTGAGACATTACTATTGGGTTGCAATTTATTTTAATAGCAAATTACTAGTATTACATTTATTATTTACTTTTCATTAATAATACCTTTGTGCTTGTGTGTGCATTCTATGACATTTCCTAATATAATATATATATATATATATATTTAAGAGCGTCTCTGCGATGATCTGATGTTTTCGAATTAAACAAAAAGGTAAAATAACATACATTACGTGTGTAACTTCTATTCATAGTATGGAAATGAGGAAGATTTCAGAATACATTAACGGTATGCGTATTTTTATAGAGTCATGCAGAACCTGTAATAGCTCAGAGAGGTATCAAGTTACTTAATAAAATGTATTCGTGAAAAATTATATGTTTTTAAGAAGTTAAAATTGTTGTAATTGTGATTGAATAATTCAAACAAATGAGCACATTGTAAATTATAACTCCAATAGATATGTCTGTCTCAAATGTTAACGATATTTTATCGATATGAATGTATATTATATCGATATGACCGGGTTTTGCTGTACGTGCATTTGTTCCAGTTGACTGATCGATGTTGCAAGATATGCCCGGTAGACATATTGAGTATGCTATCAAGTATTGGGTTAGTATGCAGGCTAATCGTGGAATGGAAGAATCGTCTATCTTGATGAGCATGTACACCACTATTAGATCACTATCTTAGAAACACGGAGAGCATGTGGGTGCACTTTTCGGTGAACTTCATAGGTGTATATAGATTGCTTGAAAGTAAGAGGTATTGAACCAGCCTACAACTTGTCAATGCCTAATCTCGTCCGATGGTTCCGGTATATCTTCATCTGTTGGAGATCTGCCCCGAGATTATGAAACCTTTTTCATTACAAATTCATGCTCAACTCAAAGTTTTGTTCACAAATCCCCATATAGAATTTGAGCTTGAACATGAAATCATACTCAAAGAGTTTCGTAATCTCGAGGCCAGGGAATCCTTTCAAGACTAAAAGACCATAGCACTCTTGTATCTATCTTTCTCACTGATGGTCTCTTATTATTATTATTATTATTATTATTATTATTATTATTTTCGTTTCCTGTTCTTGATTCTGGAGGAAATAAAGCATCTCTCTCATGTATACGTAGATGCCACCACGGCCATGTTTATCGCTTTATGCCTTGTGTTTCACAGACCACGTATTTCTGAAATGAGCAACAATTGAAAACGGAAACCACACTAAAGTGAAATTAATGTAATTGACATGGAAGTGATCCTCTATTTTACCTTGTCAAACGTTTCCTCTTGATTTTCGTACAGACGTCGCTAGGTATGCCGTTTACACTGTGTACAATAATACCAAAGGAATTGGATATTCGGGAAAATACTTCTTCCTGTTGAGAACGAAATATCCGGTTACCGTAGAATTCAATTTATTTGATTAAATATGTCCAAAATGTAGCCATCCTGAACAAAAAAATAAGCTATTGGATTATTCATTAATATTTTCAATGGAATTAAATTAGAAGATCAAGAGAAAACACGAGAAATATGCCAATTTGCAATTGTATTTTGTTTCATATTGTTTTATTTTTAATTGGTGTTTAGATCTGCTGTCGACATTATTACGCTCATATCATGGTTTGTCAGTTTACGGCCAGCAACATGAAACACCCGTAGTGCGCGATCGCGCGCGCGTGCATCCATGTGTGTATACGTGTGTGTGTGCGTGTGTGTATGTGTGTGTGTGACGTATGGCTTGTATATCTGCAACAGCGGTTCCTTACTACGGAAAGACAAATAAGCCAGGCACTAGATTCTATTCCACAATCGCAGTGTCTATTTATTGTAGTTATTGGGTTTGTTTTACCACACGAAGATCGTCTTTGGTATTTCTGTATAATATTAATTGGGAGTGACAATTCTTAATAGAATTTAATAATAAATATGTAAATGGGAGGATATTGTTTTTCATATATATAGCAAATGTCTTTACTATTTTGAATAAGTAATAAATATCATCATATTGATCACGTTATAAGTTATGATGACCAAATGTAATGTCGACTGTAATGTAATAAAGATGAACACAAATCTAATCACGTATTTACGTTTGCATTTATCAATGTTGCCTGTGCATTATATTAGAACCCTGATAATAATCATTTTGCTACGTCAGGCGAAAACTTGGTCCAAATGCAATAAAAGGACCAATATTTCAGTGACTTCTTCGGATCTGATTTCCAATACTGGCGAGTCTGGTCCCATAAATAACATATTAACTTTGAGCGTTTGGCCACAACCAGTTGTATCTAGGATTCCGAACGTTCAAATTCAAGCCATGAAGACCTTTAGTTAGTATTTTGGCTTATGAATGTTCTTTCATTGTTGGCCTTTCCCCCTCATGAATTCACCATGAAGAACAATAGCCATACAGCTTCTTCAAAGCCAGCGTATATGCTACAAGTAGATATATTACTACATCGCGTTCTCACATTCGGTCCATGGTAATACATAGAATTACCAATACTTTAAGCATTCCATATATTCATAAAATCTTTGGTGTCTCGTATAACATTGCTCAATCGGTTTCAACTGATCATGAATTATTGAATATTATCTTACGTAATATTGCTCTTGTGATGCTCAGCTATTATATCATAAATATTTATTAACTTGTGTGTCCATATACAATACGTGGGAACTATGTTGCTATTCTACAGAATAATATTTTCCTTGCTGTATTAATCCCAATTACTACTCTGACTGACGTCCTGGCATATTAAATCCATTATATATATAAACCTAAGCTGCCGCTGTAGTTAAAAGATGCATCGATATAGGAAGCAGGTGATTACGATACACTGTATTACAATTAGTAAATAACCATATCGTATATTGGAATATGTTTGCACCCACATTTGTCTGTATATTTGGACGTATATCATCCGCGGTCTTGATTATATATTGACGTAAATTCATAATGTTATATATCTTATATATATTAACAAGAGTCATGTATAACTCATCATATATCTCAATAGTATTATCGTTATTAATAATGTAATGTACTGGCTGTACGCCTTACTTCAAACGTGCTTTTACTCAGCATCTCCTACGTGATCTTACCCTGATGCCCTTTGTACAGAACAGTTGTAGCTACAATTGATTGTAAGTCAACATTTCTAAAGCCGCTACAGGTTTAGGTCCATGACATAAAACACTTGAGAATATGGTTAGCTAAGACTATTGATAGTAGCGAGAAATGTGGTCCATGCACCCAGACTTGCATTTGTAGCGGGTTCCGAAATGTTTGGCTTTCAAACAATTGTAGCTACAACTGTTCTGTGCAACTCGGTCAATGGATCATTGTGCACCAACTTCCTCGGGAGTATATAAAACTAAGCTGCCGTTCTTCAGTGCTAGCAGATCAGGTTTTACCATTCTACCTCATCATACTGGGTGTCCAGTCTCTCATGAGTAGACTGGAGATGTTCAAGTCACTTACTTAATGTGATGACTCGTGTTTCTTAGTCTGAGAGTGTGAGAAAGGAGTGAATCTTTGAAACCCTCAAGTTGGTCAGTGCATTGGTGAGTTAAGCATGATCCCCCATGTCTTGGAATCTAATAATCTACATAATTCATTAATGTTGAGATGATCTTATAATAGGAGAAGAGTATACAGAGTACAATCGACCCCCGTCTACCCGGACTTCAGATATCCGGTTCCTTCGTTATCCGGACGCTTTTTACCGGGAACCACTTACCTTCTATATAAAATGACTCAGATAACCGGAAAATCGGTTTCCGTTTCCGGTCAGTCATATCCGGACACCGATTAGACAAATTAGGTACAATATATATTCAGATTACCGGACGACAAAAGAACTAAGATACATCGACTGCTAATACTAGATTGTTTTAATGAAAGCAAGCGATGTTGTAAAGATGACAGTGAAAACAAATTAGACCGACGGTGACATAAAAAGGGATAGTGTTTTGAAAGTAACACATTGTTAATCTTACGTTACAATAGCTGTTGAAAATAATCAGTGTCATTTGCACTGGATTCAAATTGAGATATCCGGAAATTCAGTTACCCGCACGATTTTGCTGTGAACGCCACCGTCCGGGTAAACGGGGGTCGACTGTAGTAGTACAATGGGACGATTAAGACGAACGATTGTTGGTTGACATTTGATATACAGCTTTATATATTGGGCTTCTGCAAAACCTGCCAATTGAGATGCTATTAGAATGTGCACTAAATAGTTACTGCAGGGGGGACATTTCATCTTGTCAGCGTTTTTCTTCATAATTAGAGTTCATGAAACAGGGAAGATTAAAAGAAAATGTAGATATACACCTGCGGACCTATTATCGAAACGTTCTTACGATCGTACGACAATCTGAAAGATTCGTACATTAGATATGAATATGTTACGCACGTTAGGCTAAGAAGATCGTAAGAATGTTTCGAGAATAGGCCCCCTGATCAGTAGCTACGAAACCTAGAAGTTTTATAATAACGATTAAAATAGTAGTATTTTTGTTTCGGCTATATGTGTAATTTTGATAACGATTAAGGTAGGACAGGTTCATTAAAATCGTATAAACTGCTATGACGCTAAGCATACTAGTAGTTGATCATCACAAGGAGCGAGATTTAAGATATGAGTTTAAGTACATTCCGCCGAAGCCTACCATCAGACCGAGTTACGCCCCTATGGTAATTAAATATCAGTAATATCTAATACAAGGGACGTAACTCGAAGAAGGCAAAATGTCGGTCATGTGTCGTTTTTTTAAATTATGGCGAGCAATATTCGTATTGTTTAATTTAATACATAGAGGGTCTCATATGAGTATGCATACATGTATATTACTACATTTATTAAACGAGTTTGTAAAACTGATATTATGCGAGGCTCTACCGAGTGTAATATAATTTTTAGCAACGAGTTTAATAAATTAAGTATTATATGAACACAAATGTGAGATTCTATTTATCACATAACTGTAGAAACTATTGTATATCGATTTTATTCACAAACACTATATAGGAAAATGTCTTGGGAACTGGGTTAAAATACGCAGACAAAATAAAGTTCAAAGTAAATGTGAAATATTAATAAATGCGTTTGCATATTTAATTGAAGAATTCCTTTAACTCTATATTCGACAAATTAAGTCCCAAGAGGAAGCTCTAAAAGAGGTCCAAAAAGACTTTGATATCGCGTATGAATACAGTTATAAAAATCCATTGTGTTATTGCATTAGTGAAAGTATTTATATTTAAAGCATGGGTTTATTGCACTCCCAAACTCCTATGTTATGTGATGAATTTGATTAATGTGAGCTATTGTTGGGTGAAATTTGATAAAGAGGTTTATCTTCTGGACACGAGTCATAAACAAACATTAAAATGCCAATTGAGATGATACAGAACATGCAATATAGATGATACAGAACATGCCCTATAGATGATACAGAACATGCACTATAGATGATACAGAACATTCACTATAAATGTTACAGAACATGCTCTATAGATGATACAAAACATGCTCTATAAATTATACAGAACATGTTCTATAGATTACATTTAATTATTGTGCGGGACTTCAAATTGTTAGCATCTTTCTTAATTATGAGTAACATTAAAGTTGAAAGAAATCAAATATTATCTGATGATCAGTTGTTACCTAATAGCCGGTAGTTCCACTACACTTGGTATGATAATACATGTAACATATACTGACGACCAAAGGAAAGTATATAGTTGAAGAAGAAAATAGGTGTTATTAATATCCAAACTGTAACAGTAAAATAAAATAACGTATTTGTTATTTCACAAGTGGGTCCACCTGTTTTCAGACTAAATTAAAACAGTCGTTACATCACGTGAATGGCATTGATCACATCGTGCATGGTTTCCTCTGTTAGAGTCCGGCTGTCCTCTATGGAATTGTAGACTTTAAGCAGTTACAAATGTTGCAGGTAGTCCTAATCATGGATACATAGAACACTGTTATAAGACGCTCGTCCGTGTCTCCCTGTCATCACATAGCAAACTGGTGGACCCTCGTGTCTTCATTGTATGATAGGAAACACCACCAATAATACCACCGTCATCTCGCCCACTCTATTTCCGTGCATTCATTCAAGTTACCATGTACTTTAAGGAAAAGAACAGCGTTTGGAAATGTATGAGTTTATTAACGATTCTAATCAAAAACTTGGTAAATGTTTGTCCAGCCGGCTTGTTTCTGGTCAGTTTGGATCCGGGAGTTCGCACTAGCTTTATCAGCTAAGCTTAGGAGTTCTTTTCAATGCGGTCTTGCCTTTGATTACGCCTATAATAACCTCGTGTTTTCATTGACAAAATTGTTTAGCCCCTACGTGTTGACAACCGCCGTCTTACAAGGAGTTTTGCCTCCTTTTCACAGCATAGATGAGAGATTCGGTCAATGTGAGCGGTTTTAGGAGCTTTAGATGAATCCCTTTGGATTACTATTTCTGTAATCGAAAGTTTAATTTGATTACAAATAAATTTTACATGGTGGAAACGTATTTACAGTGAATTCAACTTTAACACAGCTCCGCAATGAGAATCACTCAAATACTAATATCAACCCTGCCGTCACGATAGCATTTATCAGATCTCTAATTGAAAGTGCACGGAAGTGCAATTGACTAGGAAACTAGTTCATAGAAATGTACTCGAGTCAATCAGCTGTCACCAGGCACACGAAACCTTGTCATTTATCTGTAAATTGCATGGTTTTCGTTCTAATTTTCTAAGCGTGCACCTGCAAGTAATTCAGACCAAGAGGCTGTTGAATGAATGTAGGGGTTTAATATGTGTTTCAAGGACATCGTTTCCTTAATGATATAGGAAATTGTAGTGAATTGTGCTATCCGAACGGTACATTTAACAAACAACGAATTGTTTAATCCTGGCAAGCGATTCTAAAGCAAGCACGTGGCATGTTCATATAGTGGATGACAGATGCTATTGAACTGGTGCTATAATATAGTGTTCCGTGGCATGTCAGTTATTGCGAGATGTTGTTTTTGGCGAGAGATGAACCTGCAGTAAGGATTTGTGTGTGATGAATGTACGGTATAAAAAATAATCTCACCCTAGTGTGTTTTGATATCGTTGTTATCATACGAGTTGCTAAAAGTATCTTAAATAGAAATATCCTAAAGGCTTTGCAGAGTATTTACGTTACTTTTATCAACGAATTTTATCACCCAATATCAATCTTACGCCATTTTAGAAGAAAAAGGTTTTACTGGGAAGTCAATTAATAAGCTGGTGTGCATTTACATTACTCTGATCGTAATGACAGCACTGTTTGACATCAGCTGACCTTTCAAGTCACATGCCTGAATTTTGACCAATCATAATCATTTGAAGTGACTAGGAGATATCAAATTGATATCTTCTAGGATATATCAATTTTAACCCACTGCATTTATCTCCTTTCCTCTCCTCAGAGCCACTATTGGATGATAAATACATGCATAGAAACATTGCACCACTCCCCCACACCCCACCCTCACTCGCCAATGCACAACTCCGGGTATGTCTGTAGGTCCAATTCGAACGTGAACTATTGTGTTTTGTATTCTCACACATTGCCTCTGTGACATGTTGAATGTTCTCTTCATGTGCATGTATACTAAATCATACTATATATGATCTTAAACATAATAGTTTCGAACTCGAACCGTCGGGTTTTACATTCGACACTCTACCTTTGTGCCATCCTGACTTTGCTCTGTCTGTCATGCATGTTAATTAACGTTTGATTATATCCAATACACGTCAGCTTCCCGTAGTCGCAAACCAGACTCTTGTCATCGATAACAAATCGTAATGTGTGGTACTAGTTTTAAAGACGCCCCAAATGTAGCCTTTCCACAACCTCTAGCGACCGTAGGCATCTATCATTTGTAATAATTGCATACATACATGTATATGTAGGCTGAACACTGTTCCGTTCCTGCTGTTCTTTGGTATTGAGTTCTATTGTCTTAACAGTTGTCCTCGCAATCTACATCTAAGAAGAACTAACATAGACTGTACTAGTAATGCGTAATTCATCATGTGAAATATGACTACACTATACTGGAATTGGATGTTATTTCGATGTTTTAACATGACCATCCACAGCTAATGTTATATAGTATGGTTAGCATCGATTAACTCCCCTCTTTTTGATCAAAATTTGAAGAAGAAAAAAACCCCATTTCTTTCTCTTTTTATCAGCTGAGACAAGTATATGTTAATAGTATATAGCTCAAATTTGGTATACTAATAGTTTAAAAGCTTGTAATTAATAATCAATCAGGAGGCAGGCTTTTTGAGGCATGCATCTACATTTTTTGGCAATAGTTTGAAGAAGAAAAAACACAATTTTCTCTCGATCTCCATGCGTTAACAGCGCAATTCCTGTCCGATTAACATCAAGTTGATATAATTGTCGAGAGAGAGAAGGGGCGGGGCAATAATTAATCCTAATCGTATTCAGCTGCATGTATCCTGTAAACCATCCACCAGACTTTACTTTTTGCATGTCTAAAATAAGTATATTAACTTATTTTGTGGAAATAAAAACATGTTTTGATCAATTATCCTAAAGATATATAAGTGGCTGACTTCCACCTGGGGACGGTCCATTGCATACTGAAAATCAAAAGAAGTGTTACAACTATAGACGTTATTAACCCTCATGGCATAGGATGTCGTATCTCGGGTGGCATTGACGTAAATTATAATTGACCTCTATGTCACGTTACACTCACCAATGGTAGCTCTATATTATGATATACTTACGACTCGTGTAGCCCCGCAATTGCTTTGTGGCACTGGACTCATGAACATACGTTAGGAAAATAAATTATAAAGAGCAAAACATATTATTGTATTTGTATGAGCACTTACGAAAACATACATGACTGTTCCGTGTTGGTGATGCGTGGGATTACATTAGACATGGTCTGTGTTAAGTTGCTGCTAAGAAGCCTACCAAAAGTGACACAGCTATATGTATATATAATGATTTACACATGAGGATATAGATATCTCTATTAAGTTACACCTAATTTGGAGATATATTTGAAGGGTAGGCCGTGCTAAGTACTGACATAATACGAATGTGCACATTCATTTATAGTACGCATAAAGCACGAAATCCATGCCATGCTTCTGAACTAATTTACAGTATCTGTGTGTGCACATATATGTACCGTATTACCAAGGTATATATATATATATACATGTACCTTAGAAGTTCACTAGTCTGTATACTTACAATTAGATTGTGCCCAATGGATGTTGTTGACGTTAACACGTTTTATTAATGGCCACAGCGGCATTTGTTGCTGAAACTCTGCAACGAAGTTCTTTGTGGGTTTCTCATTATATCCACGAAGTCTTCAGTTATAGCTGTGACATTCTCAGTTGTAAAAGGCAAGGCCAATATTAGTCAATTGACATTCGACTGTTTGGAAATTTATATTTCACAAAATATACTTATCATCTACATTTGTAGAGCTGTTACTGGAACTATTGTATGTTTATCGGCAAGGACTGTTTCCTCGACGAGGAGTCGTGCCATTGTCCTTGCCAGCTGTAAATCACGACGACAGAAACTCTATGGACATTGGTTATTGTCCATGGTCAAAGTTTCCCAAGTGGGTAATATGTTAATAGTTTTGTGACGTAGAAACATCAACGATGAAATTTATATAGTGGAAATGTTTAAAACAATGCTAAATCGTCAATGCACATGTTGGTGATTTTACATAACCAGAATCTACTGGGGTTTTGGTCCGCTTTCACGAAAACATAAAACAAACTCGGCTCTGAGACCCGTGTAATTTATGAATAGAAAAAAACTACGGTCTTTATTTAAATGAACATGATTATAGTATGTGTTGAAAATTACAGTGTATCTTTGTTGAATACATTGTCGTTGTATCTATTAACCATTAAGAATATTAATAGACGGATTATCATAAGATAGATTTATGACGTAAACGTCCACGCATTAATATAGACGTAAGCTAGTACCATCAATACAACAAGGCTTCAGGGTCGCGACAGAGATAAATGGACACTGGGTATATACAATAAGAGCCACAGACATTCGATTACACGATTTTCAAGGATGCTACAATACATCATTCTAGTAATTCATTGTGTATGACCAAATTGCTTCATCTCAAGACTAGGCATGAATGAGATTGACTTTACAGGTTATTATTACAACGAGTTGCCTGCTCTTGTTGGCGACTTTCTCCAATAGGTGGAATGACAAAGCTATCTCGGGAGGTTGTATGAAAAAAAATGTCGTGTATATTGTAAGAGAATCCACAAGTGTAGGTAAAGTCGTCTACCGGTAGTGTGTGTATGTGTGTGTGTGTATGTGTGTTTGTATGTGTGTATGTGTGTATGTGTGTGTGCGCGCGTGTATGTGTGCGTGTGTGTGTTTGTGTACGTGTGGTGTATATGTGTGCGTGTGTGTTTGCGTGCGTGTTCGTGTATGTGTCCTAGAACACATAGCATTACTTTAATGTAATATCATTTCTTTGCGTCTGGACATTTCGATCTTTATTAACGCCATTCCTGTCTATGTACAACACGTTGTGCTCTAACGTTGTGGAGGTCCTGACGGCGATTGTAAATAGAAAGTGCTGCAATGGCTTTAGTGCGCATTGGTCTACAAGATTTTGTTCTGCAGTTAGAATCACGTGTGAGAATGGCGGTATCTCCGCGGTTTTGCGAATATTGCCACATGCTTGGAAGAGTGATTGGATGCAATGAATTCTCAAGTTATTCTTAGTTATTTATCATTTAACTATATCAATTGTTGCTCGAACAACAGTGTATTGTTTCATTGTCATTCTGGCATAGATGATTATTAAATACCAATTACTAGCAGAGTATGTATGGGTAATGTCGTTACAACCTCAGAAAACTAACAGGGAAAATCGAAACAGTAGATTACCTAAATTTCTTTGTAATGGTTGACATCACATCGACGGTCGGTCAATCCTTCCCGCCGTATGTTTACTGACTTCCTTGAGCAATTTAGAAAGGGAGAATGCAACTTCATTAGACAGGCATATAATTCAATTAACGTGTTGTCTCATCTACGTCTGGTGTCCTTCTTGCGATCGATACCAAGCACATTTCACCCAGATCTTAGACTTTTGAACAGCGGAGTATTTCGCTTTGTGTGGAACCTTCGTCAAGACGGTGTTTAGGACCGGCTGTCACGAGAGCGCGGGTCGCAGTACAGCATATGGCGTTATAGGGAATAGTAGAACACCATATTAGGGCAACTTTGGTCTGGAGTGTGATCAGTTTCCAGAAGGAACTGAACTCCTTTTACTGATTTTTTTTTATAGATATATGGTTACTACAACAGTTCTATGTTAGTCACTGAAAAGGGTGGTATCCGTTTGTGATAGACGAACAATTCAAAGTAAATATGAAAGTTTGATATTGATTTAGTGACGAATATCAAAAGATGACTATAACATTCAATGTGTTATATTAGTCCTATACCAACTATGACTGACGTCGACTTGTCTAGACGGCAGATCTCTCGAAGACAGTACCACAAGATAATTCATGTTATTGTCATGTCAAGTATAGATTGTCATAGCATGATTTTTAATATTAAGGTTTTCGTAGTCATAATTGTTTGTCATGCCGAATAATAGTTGTCATTTCTATTTACGTGCATTCAGTACCAACCGTTTATGCAAATCTCCCCGCAGAAAACTTCAGACAGTGACATTTAAGAGCAATCGTAGTTAGATGCAGTTTTGGATCAAGGCTGTTTTATTCTTAGTCACTGAAACATACACACATCACGGAGACGTGATGCACACAAGTAATTGGATGCGTTCATTGCCGTGCATACTGGTTTGACCCAGCATTTGACACGTTGAATAAATACAACAATACAACAATATGGTTATTTCTACAAGAGCCGATGGTGGTTTTTCGGGATTTTATTTTGTATAATTAGTCACGTACGGAATAAAGAACACTATCTATTTCCATCCAGAGAATCTATCATTGCTGTGACATCTATTAATGAATTATGCATTCGGATCATCAATGATTGTCTTGTGCAACCTCTGTCAAGACCTCAATCGACAGTCGTGTATTTGCGTGTTGATCGTGTTCATAAATGTCGAGCAATAGAATACTACTCCGAAAACTATTTGGAGCAACTGATCCATATATTTAGTCACATAAGATTTTTAATATGTCGATGTACAATCATTTTGTATTATATGCATTGGCGATGTCCTCGATCAAACACTGGGTTTCTGATAAATAACACTGAATAATCACCGTTAACGATGACACATGAAACATAGAAGACGCAGCTCAATATATTTCGGTCAACATGGCGGTACAATCAAGTTACAAAATTACGTATAATTACCCAAGTTTTCGCCACTCCTCGGTATGTATGTTAACAAATATCATGTACTAAAGCAAACGAGGTCGACTTTACACGAGGTTGTATGACCTATCATACAAATGACAGAATTAAATACGACTTTGTGCCAATGAAGTAACATTGTGAAAATTAAGTTGTGTTATGCTCCTAAAAGAAGAGGAAATTATTAAGTGTTTTGAAAATCATTAAAATAAATATGACGTTGTTGCCACACACGTTAAATCAGCTTTAAAACGTATGTCGTATATAAATAATGTACAGAAACAAGTGAAAATACAACAGAAAGTTCCACTGTCCCTGTTCATTTCCTACTTTGAAAAATAGCATGGCCCTAGTATCAACTATTTTTCTTTCTCTGGTACTCAGGGGTCACTTTACAGAACGTTCGCAATTTCCGATACCTCTAAGTTTCGTTCCAATCAATGTACAATGTATGTCAGAGCTGCACATGCTTCACGGACTATATGAAATAATAATAATATGGCTCCCCCAAAAATACTAGGTTCGACAACATGATTACATCAAGGTTAGTCAATCACTGCCATTATCTAACCTAATCATTGGCGATAGCATTGGTATTATCTAACCAAATCATTAGCACTCGTGACCGCGGATCCACTGGTAGGATATCAATCAAAACTTAAAACAGCCAAGAATCTCACAAATTCGGAGGTTTAATCATAAGTGGCTACTATTAACCCAGGTAAACGTAGCCTGAAGATTAGTCTCAGACAAGCATAAGTAGGGGTAATTACCAAATTACTGTCCTCAAGAACACGTGAAGGAGCAAGGCCATTCAACGTAGGTTCTGCTTCCTTCTCAAAGAACGGATCTCCATGGTAACCAGACACCATTTCTGTCAACATCTACGCTCAGTTTCCCGTTCAGCTAGTGCTTCCTTGACCCTTTATTATGTTTCTCACTGCCAGTCTTCTCTAATCTTGCTCACGTCCGTCATGTCCATTGTATTTGAGCAGTCAAAAGACACCCCAAAATATAGATACCTGGACGTGCAGATGACAGCATCTCGGAAATTAAACTCTATCTTTAGGAGCACAGCTATCTGAGTGTATCATACTCGTAAAATGTTAATCAAGTATTCGGATGGAAAATTGGATTTGCTTGTGTTTATGATCGTAACGCTGATATTTGATGGTGGCTAATCTGATTACTAGTAATAGATTACTCAAGATGAAAGTTAATGGGGATTCATAATGAAGTCTTGAAAGAAATCTACACCTGTATGTAATCAATGTTTTGGCCTTTCATATAGGTGGTATTTGTTAGGGTATCAATATCCTTGAAAGGTATTCACCGGGATGATGGCGTGTTATGTTTCCGCCTTAACCCTTTACCTGTTAGAGCGCCCTGGCTACGTAATGCCATGCGACGTCATAGGGCTTACCTCCTACGGTGTTTTTGTAGCTGCGTCATTTTAAGTACTTTCATACGTATTACGGAATAAATACCAGCACTCTAACGGTTACTCCAAATGTATATCATGCAAATACAAAAGGACAAGTATTTGAAAAACGTGTGGTGAACTGATCTATCAGTCACTAGGCCTTAACGGAAGTGAATAATTCAACTGATCTATCAGTCACTGGGGTTAAGGGGGGTGGGTGAAATTTACCACTGATCTATCAGTCACTGAGCTTAAGGGGGGTGAAATTTTCAACTGATCTATCAGTCATCGGGCCTTTAAGGGTTAAGGTTACTAGCATTGCGATATATTACATTACGTTATAAATCTGCGATTCTAACAAACCCATATGTTATCAATTGTCAGTATGTCATGAAACTGGTAGTTATTGTTCTTCAGTTCTATGAAAGAGGCAAACTGAGCTCTCTATAATTTAACACATCCTGTAACCGACGGGATACTATACATATGTGCAATATTAAATAGTCCCCATGGGATACAGCGCCTTTTTATCTGTGGGCGAACTCCTATATTGTAACGTGTTTCACGGTATCCGTCTTCGGAACAATGGCAGTGCCGCACAGTGGACAACCTGAAGGTCAACAGAAAACAGAATTCAACCAATCAACGTCGGTATATGCTGACACACCTCTAACAGATAATGAGGCGTAGTGGTATACTATCCCTTGGGTTACACGCTATGAATTTACCATGACATATTGTTATTAACCAAATGTGCTTGCCACTGAGGTTCCTATAGCAGTTTATGGACTTACCAGAAACGCTTGATGGACTTTTATAAGCGCCATCTGATGACATGCACTACGTGTTGTATTACACCGGTAAACCCCAACGATTGAACTGACTTCCATGCATAGAGCCACGTCGTAAAGATACACATCATTTGTGCAATAACCCAGTTATGAAGGGAGATTACTCTAATTCATATATTAATGCATCGCCTCGGAGTCAACGGAAACGGTCTGTAAATGATTCTATTTATCGGATCGTTAGCATCAAGAGTATGGGGAAGGAATTGATTACGGTGTAACGTGATCAATTATTCAATATTATATCCAAAATAGAGCCTTATGTACATGTTTAAAATTGATCCCTTTTACCACAAAATTGTACTGCAGACAATATTGAAACATTACCATAAGCTGTTTAGTTTGTCTAGTGCATTTGTAATACCTGCCAATAGATATAAGGACGCATAGACCTTGCTGGCAACAAGATTAGGTAAATGTTAAGCTACTTACATGCAGGTGATAATGTGACGTCTTCACTGACATCGCTGACTGCAATATTAGCTCTCTAATGACAATCTCGACAATACAGCATAACCTGGAGCTCGGTAGTTGTGTTAATAATGTACATAATAATGCTGGTATTCAGCCTGAACGTGGGATGCGCGTTGACTGACATTATCGGATGTGTTCACTGGAGGTAAACATGTTTGTTAATCTATGCCTGTTGATGAGGCAACTGGGAAACGCGAGGACGCCATATATATTAATCCTTTATCATTATTCTTTAAGAATCGTGTCATGTGTTATTAGTGCATGAAGACATAAATAAGCCTGGTTAATGGTCGATGGATGGTGGTGTTATTCTCATTGTTTTCAAAATAAAAAATAATATTAGATTGTCTTGCTTCTATTTATGCTAAAATTTATGCTGGATTATTTTTTTTTAAATCAGTTTGAATACTACAGTATGAGAATAAACAAATGTGTCGGTTGGTGCGTTAATGTTGGAAATCTGTACCTTCTAAGAACAATATTCACTCTACGCTGTCTTCATACATAAATGTTTATAGATCAATAGGAACTTTGACTTTCGTGTTCTTGTCTTTAGTCCGAGCCGAGGTCGCCTTTTCATAAGCAACATTAACTATTTCCATCTGAGAACAAACTGTACGAATCAATATCACAATGAGCTCATACTTTCAATATCAGCATTATATCGAGATCACATTTGAAAGCAGAACATATTATTGAATTTATTTCCCTGTGAGTGACACAATGTCACGTGCCTCAAGAGAAATCAGTGACAAGCGGTTGTGGCGGTGGTTGTTTCTTTGGCATTGGATTAGAAGTCAGTCGACTTTAAGCTGAAGTTCACTTCATTGAATATGTCCTTGAGATCAAATAACTTTTAGTTGAAATGGTAGATGAAACAAATGCATGTTTCTATTATGCGGTATGTAGTAGTACTTACTTTCTGTTCATGAAAGAACTAAAATAGCTGACGACAACTTTTATCAGCAGAGTGTTGGCTTGCTAAAAACCGTATTGTAATTTAAAGTTAGTTCGCCATTATTTTGTGATTTGGGCAAGAAGCGTAAAGGTGGTTTGCGTTTGTATTGCCGTCTATTGTATTGTATACTCTGTGATGGTGACACCTTTCAGGTATTTCGGAATCTCTATGATGGTGAGGCATTTGAGGTGATGTGCGGTCTCTTTGGTGGTGAGATACTTGATGTCTCTGTAGCAGTCTGGACGGTGGTGAAATATTTCAGTGGGATAGAAAATTCCCGATTGCGTTGTTTGTTTATTACTAGACTATACAGTACGTACGCAAACTGAAAAGAAAACGTTAACCCACCTCAATGCAGAAAGCAACATTTTAACTATAGGAATAGTAAACATTCAATACAATGACCAGTCGAACTTACGGTGTTTATTTTCCTCCGACAATTTTCAACCTGGAAGTATGCGATTGATCACGTATTTATGAAAACTCGGTTACCATTATCATAATTTCTTTCCAAAGCTTAATGTTTGTTCGTTCTTCTTCCAGCCAGCTCTGGGACATGGACATGTCGAATTTGACGGAAGCTAACGGATCTTCTACGGACATTCCAGACGTGTCGAAGGCCGCCCAGAATGCAGTCATATGTATTCTACTAATGTTGTCTGTGTTTGGATCTTTCGGAAACGGATTAGTTCTGTACGTCTTCGCCAAGAAAGTGGACGTGACGTCAACTATCTTCATCTTGGCGTTAGCGGGAGCTGACTTCATCACGTCGCTTGTCATCATGCCATACACTGCGGTCAGCATCCTCCTCGACGACTGGCTGATGTACGACGTCGTCTGCAGACTCTACCAATTCCTCATCACCTGCAATGTGCCGTTATCGTCGTTCTTAATGGTCGCCATAGCGGTCGACCGCTACCTGTGCATCTGCCATCCGTTCGTGCGCGCCATGACCCCATCACGTGCAAGGATTTCCATTGTGTGCCTTAGCTTCTTCGCCTTTATTTTGGGTTCGATAACGACCTTGGCCTTCGGTGTTGTCGAGCTTAAGAATGTCAAAAACCGTTCAAGCGTGACCAATGTGACGAGTGGGACGTCGACGGAACGCTATAACGTTAGTGCTGCAGTCGAGCCAACGGTTGAGTACGTCTACACTGGGAAATGCTCTCCAAACACTGTAATTCTAAGCCACAACTTTCTTCTAGCATATCAAAAGGTGTACGCCTCTTTTTTTCTGATGTCCATTGTGATTGTATCAATCCTGTATGCGCTGATATATTACTCAGTCACACAGAGGAGAAAGTGGCGGTTTCGACAAAAATCATTGAAACCGTCAGTGACGACGATGCCAGCTTGTCACGCGGACGTCGAAGATGTGGAGCTGACAAAGACAGATAAAAACGGTGTTACGGAAGGCAACGCCGATGAAAAACAGCAGCTAAACCACAGGAAACGCCAGAGCGCCAAGGATAAAAAGGACTTCAATCGTTTGGCCAACATTCGCACGGCCGCGATGTTATTCGTAGTAACAATTGTTTTCATTATAGCTTTCCTGCCCGCCTGGCTCATGGCGCATAGACTTATAGGCTACAACATCATCGTGTTCTATATGTACTTCGTCTACAATGTTGCAAATCCAGTTATTTACGCATTCATGAACATAGCTTTTCGGAAAGAACTGAAAGATGTCTTCACGAAAGGAAGCCGTTGCACTAGATGAATTTACCTTAGGTCAAGAAAACATTTTGCGAAGTCCTGTGTTTTACCCGTGGTGACGTTATATTACGGAATGAAAAGAAGATGGGGAGATTGTTTCTATTCGTTTTATTTTATTACCACCCATAGACCAGGAGCACTTTGATCAACTCACATAGCTCGCTCGTAGCGTGAACAATGGAACTGCAATTTATTTCAAGCGTACTTAGAATGATTCAGGACAATTTTGAACAAATTGCTAGTCATTTGAAGCAATGAATATTTTTTTTTAAACAAGTTAATTCAACCATATTTGGCTTAGTGCCACACATGTTAAAATGCTTCCCATTAAAAGAAAACTAGGGCATGCATTGCTGCAGATATGTACTATTAGGCTTAAAACACTGTCACTTTACATAGAGGTAAGACATAGTATGTATTCGATATGTCTGTTCGTTGAATTTGCAGATGCTACTACTTACTACATAATCAAAGTGAGAACTGCTACAACTGTGCCTGTGAACGCACCGTAGTATTATATATATATAGGTATCATTCTATCAAACATACTCGTCCGTGTGTTATGGTTGTTGTGATGTTTCAGTTCTGTATAAGAAAATGCTAAGTCCTAAACTCCTGTGATCTCGGCCAATGAAAATGAACATTTACTGACCCCCTATATTCCTAGTTAAAATTTGGCTGTCAAATTTAAACAAAGAATTTTAATTGGCCGAGAACACACAAGTCAGGCTTGTTCTCGTACATATACTGATATATAAACTATGAAGTTAGTGTTGTCTTATTGAACGCTATGTTTAGGCCGTCATTGGCACTATGCAAATCAGCGATGTACAATAATGTTTATAGCCAATAATTGTTGCATGTGAGAATGTTAAACTAATTATTTGTTTCTTGGATTTTGTGCTGCATTCACATTTCAAGATGAGGTGTATTCCTGATATAAAATACATCTATCATTAATTGTGTTCTTGATGCAAGATGAAATCTCTGTCGAAGTGGCCACCTCCACACTTTCCGGAATACCCCGATGTGCATCGATGGTATCCCACGCCTGTGCACGATGAGTATTTTCCGCCTTGTAAATACATGTATGCATTAATTCACTGTCTCCATGTTGGAGTCAGCTGGATATACTCAAACATGCAGTGGCTGTACCTTATTCAGCACGGAGAGGGCTAATAAACCAACATCAACTAACCTTACAATATTGCTTATGGCTTACGAATTACAACGTGGCATGAAACTACTTAGCTGCTGCAGTGATGTCATCCAACGTCCATAACTTGACCTGGACAGTAAATAATTAAGACAGTTAGGCTGTGGGCATTCAGTTACAATTGTGAATAAATGGTTGGGCGTTCTCTGACGTGTGAACTTTATATGGACTTGTGAAAAGATTGCAATGTAAGTCACAGAAGCCACTGTCTCTAGAGACGAACTGTAACTATTTGTATTGCAGTTATTGTATGCGAATTCACCATTCGTGCAAATAATGCACACAAACGTTGCCTGTATTTGAAACTTGTATCTCCATCGCTGTTTCCAGACTTTCAATTCAAGTACGCGCGCGTACCACTCATACCAACGACTACCATACTTTTCATGAGAAATAAATTAGTTATTATTTAATACTTGCCCGATTTAAATACTCCTTTTTTTCAAAATTCATGGTATGGAGGTCTCCGTGTACTATAGTTCCGTTGACCGAAGCTCGCGGTATTTATAAAGCTGACCCTTTTGATTACTAAAAGTCGAAAAAGGGCGACGAGGAATCGGAGCACGTCGCGACACGTCAATCGAAGTCGTCGGTTAGTGATATATGTAGATGAAAAGTGCAAACTACACGAATAGTATGAATATGATGAGGGATATTAATTTCATTTTCAATAGCTTACACTCCCTCTCGTCCAGTTAGATTAGTACTTGAAGAACAGCACACTAGTTTAAGCATAATGAGATATTGATACATGGAATTGATATTAAAACGTTGCCCAGCACCAACGTGTGTCGACTCATCGATGTAGTTGACTGCGTTAATTGTAATTTAGGGATATATTTGTCTGGAAGCAACATAAGCATATACACAACAGCAATACTATATGCATACTTCTTTCCATTAGTTAAGTTTAGGTAACACAGGTTAAAGGTTTTAGATGGCTTTAACATTTTCGCTTCTATCAGTGACCGGAGTTGCCACACAGATTGCGATTACTCCAGTTAGGATAAGATTATGGAACGCAATGAAGCAACGAAAAGAGGAATCCTCAATACATGATATGGTTGGTAATGCGTGGTTTCGACGATGAAACAGGAACGTGCTTCTTTTCGTCAACGTTTGTGTAGAATTGTGTGTGTTCCATCTCACATAGATCTATATGGCCACTGGATATCTATATAGCCACTGTATATCTATATATCTATATATCTATATAGCCACTGTATATCTATAGACATTGTTAGGCTGTCGACATACATAAGACAGTGCACTATAAATAAAAGATGACATGGTTTCAGATCTTTTGGTCACCGAACATTTAGCTATACAGCAGCCATTCTGTGGAATGCTCTTCCGTTGAAAATGAAACAATCCC
>JAUTBT010006889.1:0-41147 GCA_032361225.1 Lepetodrilus schrolli
CTAAATATATTTACTATGACATGTTATGTCATATGAGCAATACCTGTAGACTAGAAGTCTAATTTAGATAATGTATAGATTGTCAGTTTGGACTGTGAAAACGTGTCAAGTGAATACAATGTATAAGCAGACAATAAGACTGTTCTTTAAACATCAGTCAATAGGTATAGTAGCAATGTTGTGTCAGATAATAAAACATTAGATGTACCTGACTCTTAATTGGGTTATCTAATATGGCATCTTATTGCCTGAAGGATTATTGCCTTAATATATTATCATAGCAATCCTTAATTAAACATCAAATTATTATCATAAAAACCTGTTGATAGTTTCAGCGTATTATTCAAGCATTGTAACATATTCTAACGCGACCCGTTACTTCAGTTGGGAAGGATGAAATATATATACTTTTGATCACTTTTACATAAATACTAGAAATAGTTTACAGAGAATGTAAACATACCATTTTTGTGAATATAATCCCTTGTTAGACATCCTCACAAGCGGCCTCTAGCACAGACTGATGAACATGGCAATTCTGATCAGCAAATTGTACATTAGCATCCCATAAATCATGATTCATAATAATGGCAATGACTTCATCAGTCGTCAACATTTGCAACCTTTTTCTCACTGCTAGACAGCTGTCCGCATACTGATGTATTCTGGAATCTAATCTCAACATAAATATGCATGTGCCAGTGTCTCCATACTAGCCACTGGTTCGGCTGGTTCCAGATACATGTCTTAGAATTTTACATTCAGACAGATATGAATAAAAAGGGAACCAACTAAGTGAGTGAATGAGTGAGTTATTGCTTTACATTGCAGCATGAAAACCTACTAAACATGACCAGTAAAACAGTAAATATTTACAAAAAAAGAAGTGACAAACATATCCCCCAGCATTTGGATATCTGTTATTATCTGCTTACAGACTGACACTGGTTTTTAGTTCATTGTCAGAACAACTCCAAACATAGTATCTGTAGTAACAGGTGCCGAGTGACTGACACGTATAATTGATCATACATTTGAAATTAGCATAATTCGGTTTGCCGTTGACAGCAACTATTGAAATACCATGATCAATTGCAAATATGCATCTACAATTGCATTGCCGTATTAGCATAATCAATATTATTGTAGTCCATGTTTCATGAGTTTAAGAATAGTCAGGATATCAATGAATTTAAATAGGAATTTTAAAAAAATAGGAATTTAAAAATCAGTCTCGTTTACTGATCAGACTATAAAATGTAAATTAACAAATTGGTAAACAATGCTCTGCCAACTTTCCAATGTCTGTTCATTATTTAACCCTCGTACGATGGAGCTCGAGATCTTACACAAATTCGATAGTGGAGTCTGTGTATTGCGCTTAGTGTCATGAACTATGGATACTCAAATACTGCCACTTACATTCCCCTATAGCTGCTGTAAACTAAGGTGCTTACCCTGTGAAATCAAAATGATATTGAAAATTAGTTTTCATTAACTTTTATCTCTATACAATAGTGTACAGGCATGTGAGGCGTGAGTTTTCTGGATAGAATTCCTAGGCCTATAGGTTATATACCACCAAATAAAATCCTATAGACGACAGTCTTAATGTATTTATGCGTAACTGCTGATTCAGTCATGCAAATACCAGAGAGAAAAAAATCAGTTCAGTTCCCAAGCAATGTAACAATCAAAAAGAAAAAACACATGTCAACTAGCTTGTTTACGTTTTACAGTAAGTAACATGACATCACCATAGGTTCGCACTGAAAATATACTGTAAACTTCAACTATATCTTCAAAACCACAAAAATTTACAAATTAGGTACTCCTGGCCCCCTGTTTCACAACGGCATCTTAAATTTAGGAGCTCCTAACTTTATGACCCAGTTTATCACCTCCAAAGTTAGATACCGATTTAAGAAGGGATAAGATTTGTGACGTCGTCATCAAACACTTGTTACGAGGTGACTACTCTTAGGACTGGTTTAGGAGCTCCTAAATAGTTAGGAGGCTGTTGTGAAACAGGGGCCTGTAGTTCAAATTGAATGTTTTTAAACTGTTGGGGACTATACTTGTCAAATACAGTGGAATTACCATTTATAACCAATCCAGGGCTAGAAAATCCCATTATTGCTGAACAGGCTTTGGTACGGCCATCCTTGTTGGCGGCAACTTCAAATTATTTGGTGGTTTATACCTATAGTGCACCCGATCCAGGCTAGATTGAGATTCCTCTGGCCTTTCCTGCTTACCACAAGATACCATTTATATGGGTATGGTTTCCCTTGACCATGCCCACATAAAAAGTATCTTATGGTCAGTAGGGAAAGCTAGAGTTGGTTGATTTGAGGTTTAAAGCTCATCATGGCTTCATGTTCCATATCACTATTGTGATAAACTTTCCACTTTAAAGAGACGGTATCCTGATTCCTGTTGTCCTATGGAATTTTGCATTTATACCCCGTAATGTTTGAATGAATCTCACACTGGTCATATTTTCACTGAAGAATTTGTGTGATGACACAACCCTGGGTTACATATCGAGTATCCATACACATTTTACAGAACGTTCAAATGTTTTGTTATTTTTGGCATATAGGGAATTATTCAGAGTGTGAACTTTCTTTTGTACTTCAGTTTATTCAATACTTGGCACTTGCGTCAAAACAATTTGCAAAATTCCCATTGGAATCAGAGTAAATCGGCTGGCGACCTTGAGATATGCGGGGAAGGCCTCGTTTTGATATCTAGACCAGTTCGCAGGAATAAGTATTAAGAATCGTGAATAATCCATGTTTCTCAAAGCCACATCACTAGTTAGCATTTCATAACATATTAAGACATCACAATCTTTTATATTGGTGTTTATAGATGTAGCAGGAATGAATTATTCATTCATAAGTATTGATAGTTTTAGATTGTAATGGCATTATAGTATTTCTGAGTATTGGTAGTTTTAGTATATAGTATTACAGTGTTTCAAATAGTCGATCTTGGTAGGTAGTTTAGTAATTAATGATATAACTCTGCACTGATTAGTCTAAAGGATAAGTGATTCTCAGGCTTGTCATGTAATAGGTATTCAATTGTTGCTTGGGGTTATCACATGACACATGGCCCAAGTATACATTCTACCTTATTTACAATATATTGTATCAGTCTATCTACATGAGCTGACCAGTAAAGACCAAACATATTTACCTTCATCTTTAACTAGTTGGGTTAAATGGGTTATAAGTGGGTACTAGCGATCTATTTATCCAGGCTACTAAGATACGGCAGCTTAGTAATGGTATATTGGTAGTGGTAGTATTAGTGCATATTATAATGATTGCAGTAATATGGCAATAATATGTATGTATATCTGTTTCAGTTTGTGTATATATGTAGGCATGTTTCTAATCAATATTGTATTAGTGTGAACAAACATGAGCATCTCCAAATACAGGTTTAATGCATTATAGTAAATATTAATATTTCTGTGTTATAGGGTAGATAAATAAACAAATGACGAAAACCAGTTGTGTTTACGGATGGGATCCCTATATCCCAACGGCAACGAGCTCCAGAATAAAGTCGTCCCAATCAACCCACAAGTATTGTGATATCTTCCCAGAGATCCCACAGTACCTCTATTTCATAGACATTTAATGAATAACTAAATTCAAAGCCTTTGTGAAACATAGCCCTAGGATTCATTCAACTCAATTCAGATGAAAGATTTATACAGAAATTTGTCAAGCATTTATCATGGTCAATCATAAAAATATCTAAAGAAAACAGAAAAGAAATGCATTAATCAAGCAATAGTTCAATAAATACAAATGCAAAATATACGTATATTGTTGACACAATTAGATTATCCAATTATAGAAATCAATTTTGTATTAAAAAATAGCAAAACACAATATTATTCACCAAATGGTCCATTTGAAAGCAGATCGAGTCCAGATAATGTTACAGTGCAGAACGTACAGACTATCCACACCATTAGGTTATACTACAATAATGCTGGTTTGATGCTGGTAAAACAGTACAGAGTTTTGGGTTTAAAACAGTACCGAGTTTTGGTTTAAAACAGTACCGGGTTTTGGGTTTACCATTGTATTCTGAAAGCATGAGCTTTGATCCATTGGAAGATGAAGTGATCATATCAGAAACTATTCCTCATTTGATGCTGACAATGACCTCATTTCCTGTGCAGGGAAGATAGTACGGGTTGGTGAACTGGACGTATTCTAAAATAACAAATGCCAGGATTATTGATTACACCCTATCTCAACAGGCAGCAGAAGTCCAGAAGACACTTACGTATTTGCAGTCCAATGAACTAGTATCAGTAAACACCTGAACACCAGTGATGGACGATTGAAGTCTTCTTGTAGACAGATATATGTATGCGTTCTGCACAGCAAATGATCATTCAAGGACAATACAAGGCTAGCAAACAAATGAAAGTTTTACACATCATCCTTCCTCATACTCCACTGCCAGACAATGGATACACATTTAAATACTGACATTCTATGATACTGTTTAAATACTGACATTCTATGATACTATTTAAATACTGACGTTCTATGATACTGTTTAAATACTGACATTCTATGATATTGTTTAAATACTGACGTTCTATGATATTGTTTAAATACTGACGTTCTATGATACTGTTTAAATTCTGACGTTCTATGATATTGTTTAAATTCTGACATTCTATGATACTGTTTAAATACTGACGTTCTATGATACTGTTTAAATACTGACATTCTATGATACTGTTTAAATACTGACATTCTATGATACTGTTTAAATACTGACGTTCTATGATATTGTTTAAATACTGACGTTCTATGATACTGACTACTTAAGATTGGTAACCTTGAAGAAGTACATGTAACATTTTCCTACCTTACATGTAAGTTTCCTCTGTTTGCGTGACTTTACAAATTTCCATATACCACGCCTGGGAGGTTTACAAATAGTTCACTTATTTCCCACTGCTATGACAACGGCATAATGTCTGTTTAACATACAAGTTGAGGGCAGCCACCATGATGGCACAGTGGTCTATGAGGTCACAACATTTTAGTATGGCCAAACCGGCCTACCATATTTTCTCTATTAATTCGAACAGGAGAAAATAATTAAATTTGTAGCCGTTCAAATTATTAGAAAAATACGAAAATTTATAATGACCGGTGTTCATATATTTAGGGACAACAAAATTAAAGTACAAAATATGTTTCTTTCTGTTACGATTAACATTATTCCGATTCTTGTTACTTTTTGAGAATACAGTGTAGTTTATGTATGCACTATATACTGAATGTACTATATACTACGGCACTGAAAAGTTGATCAAAGTTTGGAAGAATAGCTGATTAACAAACACGAGAAGCGGTACAGAAGTTTTCGTTCCATATTTTGAGCACATATTTTTAAAAAGCCGAGTATGCTATTATTTGTCAAATTAGACATATGGAATTTTCACTCAGTAAAAACCATTGTACGATCTTTTAAATAATGTAATCTATTCTTGCCTAGACCACTGAGTAATATCGAGTAGACTGTGATACTGTCTAATGAATTTACAGTGTAGATTGCTCTGCGCATCAACCAGGGAACCAGTTAAAAATATTATGGGGAGTAACTCTAATTATGTAACCGCTAACGAGAGAATCGTACCTAATATTATTTTGTTTTAATTAATACTCTTTCTCAGCAAGCAAACATTAGTGGCAGGGTACAACCGTTGGGTAAATGTGACCCACGTTTCTATATCTACACCCTATACAACAGATGTTTTATTCAAATCTGGATGCAAAACTGGGCACGGTCTAGAGACTCGTAAATCGCAGCGTGAAAACTAGCGCTCCGATAACGCACCCACGCCACCTGGTGGAGACCTTTTGCGGTATACTGTATTTGTCAAGATAGACAGATGGCACTTCAATCATTTGGATACGGACATATTTCCCCACACGGTACTCATTTAATGCATCTAAAAAGATAGCTCAAAAGTTATGTGTTCAATGCAATATATTTGATCAGATTAGCATTTTATTCCTCTTAATTCAAATACACAGATAAGCTATACTTATCAAGTCCATTATTGCATACTAGGTAGAAGGGGCACTGTACAAGGCATGGGATTCGCAGTGCAATCAGCCTTGACCTATGTTGTTTTAAAATGTGTAACAAATGGCATGTGTACCGTGGTGTGTTCCCACGAGGCCAATCTGTCTGTATTTTTTTATGTTTCCATAAGTGTGAAGTAGTTAACTGATAGGTTGTTTTGCTGATTACTTCTGGGATCAGATTTTAGTGATAATCCAGCGATATGATTTTAGGTGAGGACTTCACAAAATGCAAGAAAATAGTGTTATTTTAGAACAAAACATAAGAATATAGTATTATTTTAGAACCTAGCCCTATGATTTTAGGTGAGATGACTATAGAACAAAACAAGTTCATATTATTGTTGTGAATGACAGTGAAGAGTTATACATGTACTATCTTATCAAGGATTTAAAAATAAATAAATAACATTGAAATAACATAAATTATTGTGTTCGAATAATTAGAAAATAGCGCTTTTGGAAAAAAGGTAATTTTCGTATTTTTAGGGTCGGAAATTAATTAATTTAGGTGTTCGAACTATTAGAGGGTTCAAATTAATAGATAAAATACGGTATGACCTTTCCCAGGCAGACAAACATTTGGATTGTATTTGGACAACATGATGGTAGGATAAATTTGTTGTCAACTCATCCCTGGGGTTATATGGAATGATGTATCCCACCTGAGCGCCCTTGTACAAGGCCTTTCAAGCAGGGTACATCATTCCATTTACCACTTATAACGTGTTGACAACTTAAATTATTTTATTCAAATATATTCTACACAAAGTACAGTCAACACCTGATAGCTGTAGTACATTATAAAATGATCAGCAATCATTTCACTAGACACTAGATAACTACATAATATCCGGCGCCGACTTCTCAAAACAAACTTGAGTTTGAGATTTTGATCAGCTGAGATTTGTTCCATTGTGCTGTAACTTGAGTAAAAACTCACTAGGCTGAGATTTTACTCAATCTACTAATCAGCATTTCCTCCAACATTTCACATTAAAATAGTTGCTCTTTTGAAGGTTTGTACAAGCTTTTATAGGAATGGACAGTCTTGTCCCCAATTAGAAATATATTGGTACAATTATATTTCATGTGGTATTGTATTGCTTATAATTTAAGTTCTTGTGGACAATTCCTACTTATATTTATCAAACTGCAATAATTTCCACATTACAAATCATCACCTATGGGTGAACGATTCCCACTGTGACTTAAAACAATAATTCACTCACTCACCACATTACAAAATATCTTGACAACAGTCAGTATCAGAAATGAGGTTTTCTAGGAAACACCAAGAATGTCCAATTTTTTTTGTGGAAACCCATCGATTTCAATGTCTTTTCATTGCAGGGGTCAAACTACAAATCAATGATAAATGCAATAACACTTCAATTCCCTGTATTAAGTAGAATAAAGTTTGTATATCTATCCACTCCTGAGAAATAGTTCATTCTTTCTCGGGCATGAACAGCTTCTCTTTCTCCAATACAGAACTATTAAAGCCTTCCAGTTCCAGAATTATCAGAAGTTGAGATTCACGAAAGGTCACAATTTACATTACTCACAATCACATTAAAAGCCACTTCCTTTGACATTGCCTGGACTGGCAGCCTTCTGCATCAAACACTGCACCACAAGCTGCGGAGTCCACACACGCAATAGCAACAGTGATTGAATACATACGGAGTGCAATGATTTCCCCAATTGCTGCATTCACAAAGCACATGAAAATAATGACTGGATCCACAATAGTAATTACACTTCATGTCACCGAGGAGACATTTTGGAACTGTAAACCTTTAACCGAAAATGGAGGTGTTAGGCAAAACCATTATTTACTTGCACAGATCATGACTTGAATCATTTTATCTTTTACCAGCAAAGATCTTTGTCATAACTGACACCGGATTCTGTTATCACATGAATTCTCTTATTATTTGCAAGATCAACTCGCTGGAATTAACAATTTAATTGAATTTCAAATAATATTGATTCATTAGATCTCAATAAATTTACAAAACATAATTAACCTTATAGATTATTTGATATACTGATTTAATATCTGTCCAACCAAAAAAAATCCTAAACCAATAATGGAAGTAACATTTACTTTTTGATCACAGACTTTGTCTAATACACGATTATGTACACATGTGGGACAGGAACAGTCCTCCTATTCATCATGAAATCAATACAAACTTGGCTTAAATGACATATTTTATGGATGGCAGGACATGAAAATAAACTTTCAATCAGTAACACAATACAACATTCAATTTTTATGAGCTTAAAATTAATTTACACATTCCATGGCTGGAGGATTTGCTCTGGGCAGAAATACTGGAAGCAGATATCCAGCATGGTAAGATAGCAGCCCTTTATAGCATTACTTTCTAATTGAACACATCAACTATAATATTCACCTGGAATCATCAAACTATAGGTACTAAAATAAAATAATATAGCAATAAAAAAAATTCAAAACAAAACTGTAGATGTTACAGGAATGCCACTTGAAAAGATCTAAACCAAAGTAATAACACTATGCAATTACTATCAAATATTTGTACATATTTATTATTATAACAAATTACGGAGGAGAGTTGCAGATCTTTCATTTATTGCAATATCCTAACTATTCTGAAAATGAATGACAGATGATACAATTGTTAGAATTATGAAATGGAAGTTTTAATTTAGTTTGTCAATTTTGGACTACTGTGAGATGGCTACTGATCAATTCCAATGTACTTGGTAAAGCAGCACACTCAAAATTTGCCATCAAGTAATACTGTAATTACCCTAATAGTTCGAACCCTCTAATAATCGCCCAAATTAATCGCTGAAAGAAAAAAAATATCCACCCCTAAAAATACGAACATGACAATTCTTTTTCAAATCCTAATTATTCGAACACAATCATTTTTTTCTTTACAAAAGTTTTGTTTTTGTTTTAAATCCTTGAGATAGTACATGTATAACTCTTCACTGTCATTCACAATGACAATATGAACTTATTTTGTTCTAAAATAACACTATTGTCTTGCGTTTTGGTAAAGTCATCTCACCTAAAATAATCCCGGACTGCTGACATCCTTCTTTCGTTTGATACATGCCGAGGTGATACATTGTTGTTTCAAGGATTAAGAGGGGGCAATTGATATACTACCACGATATACCAAAGCAACAAGAAGAGAGACGATTTGATCGGTGCTGAGCACAATCATGTAATTTCATAAATATATATTATATAAATTAAATTAAATTAAACCTATTATCCATTGTACTTATCCGCGTAAATTTGATAATCTTAACTGTGGTGTTTTTCTTTCTTGCCATTTTAGGTACAGAAATGCGTTGCGGACATCAAGCGGCTAGCGGCAATCACCACTGCATTGATGCCAGCCTTGTACAAGGAGGAAGTCAACAAGCTACAGGGTGACGGTCCATGGATGGAGAACTCCAAAGCTTTGATCACCAAGAATTTATTAATAAAGTATTCTTCGATCCTGAAAACAATACGTTTTTTTATAAGGAGCGTTAAATCAATTAACTTTGGGTGTTAACCATAGTGCAGCCATAGAAATGAAAATCCCATATTGCCGACATGCGAATGTGTGATCAACCGTAACTAACACCTTGTGTCTGCATCATCTTCTATTAACATGACACAATAACGGTTACATATATTCACATCTTTAGTAGGCCAGCTAGATCTGAAATAATCACATCAAATCCTCCTTGTGTAATCTCCACCTATCCAATATTAGTGGCATGTAAGTAGTAAGAGATTAGGCTAAATAAATAAAAGGTACATGTATATAATGACATATTAAAAAACACAAACTGCCAACAAACTCCATGTTAATCAGCGGAATTGAGAAGAATGTTCAATGCTTTATCAGCAGATTAGAAGTATGAATCGATCTAGTGTCTCCGAGAAAGTGTAATTGAACATTTATATCCTTTGTGGCTGTTTCTTGAGTATCTAGTGTTTTGATTTGATTACCAGATCAGGCAGTTTAAAGTACGTCAAACGAATAACGGACAAATATCGAAGTACACACGTACTGCTGTGTCTACCTTCTTCGCAAATATAAGTCGATTATATCACATTAATAAAGCCTTTGTTGTCTTGTGCATCTCTTGAATGTTAACATTTAATTCATTTTGATACACACATCTAATCTATATTGTCGGTGCGCGCGTGTTTGATCACTTACAACGAACTGAGAGGGGGGAGAGGATGTCTGGTACCACAGTGTCTAGTCTAGGGACCGTGATTTTGACATTCCACATGCAGTGCATGTCGATTTTAACATCTGATTGACATGTTTACTTGAGACTTGCTATACATAATGATTTCATATGCCGTATCCATATCTGAAATTACACTATATATCTGGACTGTAATTGTCAAGAAGCCATTCTCCGTAGCGGAGTGCGTATATTTTCTGATGTAATCGCTTATAATATGGGTAGACAGTTGATTGTCTAGACGTCAACCAATTTTAATACACGATACATTGTTTAAGATCATAATTATGGCTTATCTGTGTATTTTAAAATGCTAATCAGATCAAATTTATTGCATTGAACACATACCTTTTGAGCTACGTTTTTAGATGCATTAAATGAGTACTGTGTGGGAAATATCACTGAAATATAATGTCCATATTCAAATGATCGAAGTTTCATCTTGATAAATAATAGTAGGCCTATACAGCGTGACTCAATTGCATTATTAGATTTTCCCGATGTCAACGAGCATTACTGCGCTCTTTAGATATCGTTGCGCTCTTTAGATATCGCTCATATTACTATGAGGTAACAGTGTTTAAACGTCCACCAATAGTCACATATGGTACATCATTTCAAATGGTAGTTTTTTTAAACACTGTCCTATGTTAATTGTAACAGAAACAACCATATTTTGTACTCTAGTTTTGTTGTCCCTAAATATACGAACAACGATCATTTTCAATTTCCGGCTACAAATTTAATTATTTTCTCCTGTTCGAACTAAGAGGAAAATACGGTACTTTGAAATAATCGGATATTGTGCTGATGTTGATTGGATGCACTTGAAGACAAATGTATACAATTCTTCTTCAGGTTTTGAGATACCATTCTGGCTTATCCAAGCTCATTATACTTCTGAAGAAGATGTCATCAAGTTGTTGGTCCTCCTTAACTTCATCCAATTAGTTTACATTCTCAACTTTTATGTCGATTGCTTGCTTCCATAGCTACCAAGAATACAGGAATTAGAACAAAAGCATGCGAGATCAATACTTTGTGGAAGACTTGAATAAGGGGGGACCAGCATCATATGTCTCACACAGACTGGTATCATTGCAATCTAATTAAAATCAGATCTCGTTTCCCTCATTGTTCTACGATTTATCGTCTATGGCCATACCACATTGAATACACCGGTTCTCATCTGATCAACGAAGTTAAGCAACATCGGACATTGCTCAAACATTGCTTAATTTTGTTTCATAGACAACATATTTGTAAATTTAATGGCATTCTGCATCTACCTGTTACCCTCATCTTATAACAGATGTTGGTTTTTTTTCAACTGTACGATTCGATAATATATATATATATATCTTGGAGTTTCGGTAAACAATTATTTCATGCTGAATGTGCACTTGCTGTAGCCTGTGTAGTGCTATACATCAAAAGGCCTATCGGTACAACCTTTTATAAAACACAGGCCTGGTTTGTAATCAGATGTGGCAACACCTACATAATTAGTTAGTTATTTCTATGCTATAAAACATTTACATCAATTTATATTGAATACATCAACAGAGAAATGGCATTTTGGATTTCATGAGCAGTGTATGAGACAAAACTGTGAAAAATTAAACTACAAATGCAATGTAATGTGATCACACCTGTCATATCGGGCGACATCAGAAGACGTACATGTCACAATATCTACTACCTGTCACATCATACTGGCACATTCCTACCACTGCTTCATATTAGCTCTGCACCTTTAATACTGTTACAGATATTACTTAACCAATTCAACTTTAATGAAAGAGATTAACCACTGGGTGCATGCTTATACTCAGAGGAAAATGTTGCAGCTACCATTGCTTACACTATACTGAGATGGCACCTGATGCAGTTTAAATGTATACAATATGGTACCTGGTTTTCTGTCAAGGTAAAGGTTTTCTTCACCAAGGAACACATTCAAGCTTGCCACAAAATTACACTGGATGAAATGATGCGCTCATGAAATTTGTCCTCAATATATGGCGTAATGCAACATTTCTTAAAATAACTCTAGGATAACAGATACACAGATAACGGGTACACTGTTCCAAAGTATAGTGAAAACTGTTCGAAAGACACAGTGGGAAAAATAATATGATTTGCTCATAATAGTCACAATTCCATTGTTAAATGAACATTTTGTTTTGCATACATTTGCAAGTGTGGGTAGAACATGACAACCAAAACAGTATTATATCTACCGTAGGAGATGTTTTCTTTGTTTAATTCTAGAATACCTCTAATCTCAGCTCCAACAAAACTGATAAAAGTGTTTACTCACCTTAGTTATATACATCCTAACCCAACACAATCTGACCGGACACAACCTTGTACAATCTCCAACATCACACATCTCCAATATGTGTTGGCAGAAGGGAATGAATATAGGGAATGTACTAGGTAAACTTGGGTATAATCTTTAAAAAAATCCACAAAAAAATCAAAAAAACAGGAGCATTCCCAAGAAACTACTTATAAATAGCTTGAAATATTGACCACAACCTTCAGCACTATAAATTCTCTCACCAGAGGGGAAAGAAGAGAATAGAATGACCCAGTTTGATTACGGAATTAATGTAAAGAGATTTGTCATTTATTATTCACAAAATCTCAGCAGTGTAATTGAAAAAGCCATCAAGTAGCCACTACTTACACTTAGTGAGGATTATATTACAATGTAACGACGTACAGGAATCCTTTCTTTCTTTCTTCTCATTTAGGATTAGATATTTAGTACTTAATAAATAGATTCTATTTCTATGATATACTTACGATAAAACACGATCAAATAGCCCCGCAATTCTCCCAGATATAGCCATCTATTCAAACTTTTCCTGCCTAGGTCAGAAAACACAAATTCAGATGCATTTTGGAACCTAACCAGTAATGTTAGCTGTGAAACTGGGCCAGGTCATAACCAGTCACACCAGTGCATTACGTTGTGCCCCATCGCGAGATACGCAATAGTGGCAATAGTGGTGTGCACCGAGACCTCTTTCGAGCCTCCTGTATGTCTCTCGTTCTGATTCTGTATAGCATGTGGGGTAGCTGAGCGGGTGTGTTTTTTACCATAAGTATCTCGTAGAAATAGAAAATAATGAAAAATAATACCTTTCTATTTCGATACTTCTAAAACACTCGGATGACGACTCTCCTATGGAGGAAAGAGGCCATAGAGAAAACGAGACGGCCAGACCCCTAACACCCTTAAGGGATGGCCTGTGACTACCTTAGACTAATGAGGATAAGTGATTCTTACCCATGCTCTGGTTAGTCGATGCTTCATGATATACACCCACCCCACACACACCCCGAAGTGTTGACACTTTTAATCAGTCTTTTACCTAACTGGGGTTTGGGAGTAACTCTAATTGGCGTTAGGTGGGTACAACGGTCTTCTACAATTGGAACTGGGTTGCATGAATAAGACAGCGCTACAACTATTGTAGCGGCAATTGTTAGTCCCTACAACTATTGTAGCCTACAAGAGTGTCATGCGACTCTGGTCATGTCTGGAATGCTTTTAGTGGAGGACTTGCTGAGCTGCTACTACTGGCAGCTTGGCTAATCCTTCCACATCCTGTGTCATATCTCTTAGATAGAAGCAAGAAAAAGTCGATGTATATGAACAAGCAGCTCTGCGAGGATTGTTTTTCCAAATGTCACTTTAGGGTTCTGAAGGGGCAGAGTGACCTATTTGTGATCCAAGCGTGCGAGTGAGTGACTGAACAACGATTGGTGGAAAATCTTCGCCCAGGCGTAGATTCTTTGCCACAAAGTAAGGAAGTACCTTGTCTTTCTCCCAGCGAATGGCTTTGTAATCAACTGTGTATAGTTAATACCAAGAGAAAAGCTGTCTTGTATGACCAGTAAGCTGCATCGCTTGAGTTAGCTGGCTCAAAGGTGGGGGGGGTGTCCTTTTAGCGCTTCTAACACAAGAAACACATCCCATTGCGGTACCTTTAAGGTGGCTTTGGGTGCATTTACTTCAAGAGAATTGACTAGGGTGTACCGACAAGTTGGGGCCCCCGCTCTGACAGATAGTAGTGCAAAACAGTTTTTCATGTATGAGGTGCATTAAGAAATCGCAGAGCAGTGGCACTGGTGGATCGCAGGGATCCACCTACTGTTGCTCTGCCAGATTAACCCAGCAGTACCAATGTGACTCGTACGCTCTCTTAGTCAAGGTTCACCTGGCAGACACTCTTTCAGAAAAGCCACTCTCGTGGACTAGTGAAGCTAGCCTCAGCCCATGAGGAAGCTAACACCAGCGTAGGCCCTGCTAGTGCTTCAGAGAGGGATTTGAGTCTCAACTGCAACGCATAGTATCACTAACTGACATGGGACAGTGTCAGCAGCTGCCTTCCATGTGAAGCTCACATGGGAATGCGGATGTGGTAGGTGGACCACAGCCAGTGGGGAATATCTGGAGAGTATTGAGATCTACAGGCTCCGAGACACCTTGCAGTTGAGAGACACCTTGCAGTTGAGAGACACCTTGCAGTTGATTCGGGAAGCTATCAAAGAAGTGGTATCTAGAGCGAAGGAAAACACGAATTCATAACTTGAACTGCGCTGGCGTGACTGGTTCTAACCTCACCCGGTTTCACACCTAACAGTCCTGGTTGTATTCGGGTAAATGTACCTGAATACAAATGTTGCAAGTCAAAATTTGTGTTTTCTGACCTAGGCAGGAAAATGTTAGTTTGAATAAATGGCTCAATCTTGGGGAATTGCAGGACTATTCCAGTGTGTTTTAGAAGTAAGTATCGAAATAGAAATTTGACATCTAGAATGGTCAGTTTTATATTGAAGTAAAAATTATTATTTTCCTTCCAGCATTGATGCAAAGCAAATGGGGGAAAAAACAGGAACCTCTTCATTATGAAGTAAAGAATAGTACTATGTTAAATAATTCAATGTGAAGATAATCACAAAACAATACAAAATGCACAGATATAGTGCTCAGATTTATTTCAGCTATTTAACATGTTTATAGCCCAGATGTAAATAAAGTTTTCCATAGTATTTCAGCAATATCAATGTGATTAAGGATGGTAGGAGAACACATAGCAACTGTGTGCTACAGTAATATACTATTTCCAATATTGAAAATAAAAGCATAACACATACAAACCTTTTTTTTAAAATAACCAATACAATCTGTTTGTTGCATAAATAGTTAAATAAAAGAAATTATAAGGGAGACCTGTAACACCTAGCTATATGTGTTGTACAGTATGCTGTGTGAACTTGAGAGTGAGTAATGACATTTAGTAAATTAACCCATGTAATTATTTAGGATATCGAACCAAACATGTTGGAACACCTTTCAGCAATTACCCTTGGCGTCCCAAAAGTTAATGCGCGAGGTATTTCCATCCTCTTTGGTCTGGTCAATATTTCAAACTGGATATCTACATAACTGGAATCTATCCAAGTATTGGCCAACTCAGAATAATTGCTGTTGGGAGTCAGGAACTGATGGAATTCTAATACGGTATACAAATATTAACTTCAGTAGTCGCTGTTCACTACTGCTATGTATTTCTCTAATGTTAAGGAATCAATTATACTTAACAAAATGCCACCAACAAAGAATTTCCAAACATTTACAGGTTCCAGATACTCTTCAAGAACTTGTAGATGCATTGGAGTGAGTGAATTAATGTTTTACGTCACAGTGGGAATCTTTCACCCATACGTGATGATTGATGCATTGGAATAATTTATAAATTGGGGTTTAGAGCCACTTTCAAGATTATTTTTCACATATATCATGGCTTGCCAGTTTATAGGAAGAAACCTGCAACATCTGTAGTGCTCAATGTTGCAGCATTTAAACCCAGGGCCTTTGACTCCAAAGTCCACACGTTCTACCACTGCGCTACCATCAGCCCCATATTAATTTTAAGCAAGGCAAGTAAAGTAAGTAATTGTCTTAGTGGACCTTCAGAACTTTCTTTAATATAACCGGCTTACTGATGACTTCCTAATAGATATCGAATTCAAAGGAAAGTGCATGAGAGAAGCTACAAAGTGCAAGGGATTATCTTGCACGAGTGGATGATTTTTACAACTCACATGCTATAGCACGCTTGTCTGATGAAGCCAAGGCAAATTTACTACCTCGTCTTGCACTGGAGTAACTAGGCAACACTGCTAAGTACCAAGGCTATTAACATGGGTAAAACTATGGCTAACATTATTCCCCATCACTGCAAAGTTGATGTCATGTAGTCTGCCTGCACTACCAATCCGGCCACTATCCGTCCCTGAGATTACAGAACTGTAAGATTTCATGCTCAACTGTTGTTCACAAATCCCAATATAATATTTTACCTTGAGAGTGAAATTGTACTCAAAAAGTTTTGTAATCTTGGGGCCAGTGTGACAGGTTCAAACATGTGTCAGCCTGCTAAGTACTGTCACAGCACTGGCTGCTGGTAGCACGCTGAACAATACCAGTACTGTGGGATGGCCAATGTGATGAGGACCGACATTCAGGTTGAAGATGAGGTCACTGCACACTGTACTCATGTGCTACCATGATGAGACGCATTTTGTGTTTGACCATTTTGTGTTATCCTACCACATTCCATCATACAATAACTATTCAGATGAGGATTCTACATCAAGTCTCCACCTTTAATAAAGAAATGTAAAATACACTGGCAGACATCTTCCTTTCCATTAAAACCAAACCCACCAGCACCAACAAACCAAATGTATAAACTCATCATGCCCAACGTCATAGAAATTAAGGATGAAAATATGTTCAAGCCTGAATAACAACAAAGTTGAACATATTTGGTAATGACTAACATTGATGATTAACACATTTCTGGAGCACTACCTACCTCAATACATAAGCTCATTTGGTTTCAAGAAAGCTTCACTCAAAATTGCATCCAATTGAAAACCTGTGTTCTTTTCATTTTGGATTTTTTATCCAATAAATCTTCAGAAAGTATTCCTTTAAAACTAATATATGTTAAAATTATTTTTCACATTGGAATAACTATTTGCCAGTGTTTGCTGTCTCACGTATCAGGTGCTAATCCCACAAGTCTGTCCATTTCTTGCTTTGAAATACACCAACAGTCAATAAATATTTGCTCTGCCAGCAGGACAGAATGCAACATTCCCCAGGTACAACAGATGTTTACAATATACGGTATATTGGTGTATGGAACACATGTGGGCAACAAACTTAGGCAGTAGCAGGAATAGATGCTATACCAACAAGCTGGCATACCAAGATGCACAGCAGCAATTTGACCTTGTTTTCCTATATGAAGTGACACCAATTATGCTCATATATATAATACAGTGCATATGCTGGTCAAAAGTAATCATAATAGAAAGGTGTTCAATGATACAAGGGAGACAAATGATGAATGGACACTTCTAAGTAGAAAGCAGTACATGATATGCTGAGTGTTTCTAGCGTATTGTTTTCACAGTGTAAGTGCTAAAACCAATTATGTAAAGTGCTGGAAGCAATCTTACAGTGGGAATAGAATTTGTTTTCTCAAATGCAAACTGGGAATAACTAAATCTAAACTAAACTATAACTAAAAATAATTGCAGTATTTTTTTTAATTTCATGTCTATTGGCAGATAAAACCCCTGTCATTATAGCACATTTCATGTCTAATAGTACTACACATAGCTTGATATTTCATTCATGATTAAAAAATCACCAGTACACTGACGTATCACAACATATAACTCATAAAACTTCACCATAACATATTGAACCTACTAGTATCTTGTCAAGTTGAAAATGGTTTAATAATTAGATTAACAGTTAGATTAACAAGCACATCATCCAAACGTGCATTGTTTTCAATTTAAGCAAACAATATGAGGTTTTAAGAAAATGAATGACCTGTGAAATGTCTTGAATATTTAACCATGTTTGCCAGCTATTGAATCAGTAGACATTAGTCAGAAGTATTATGCATGTACATTAGAGGTGCAATGAGTCACCGGTGTATTGGTGCATCGCGATACAAAGTTTGACGATTCGCGTATCGTATCGCAAGGCTATGTATCGATACACAATGATACAGATGTATTTTATTCATGGAAATATCCAGGCTGTTCCATCAGCTGTCCACCATAACTTCTGATAGATAACAGCCGATCCGATCAAAACAACATGTCATTGAATAAAGTAATACAGAGTAATTACCACAAAAATGATAATCAAAATTAATTTATTTGATTACAAAAATAATACCTAGATGTCTGTGCAAGTAATGAAATACATTTTACAACCAAGATTCAGCCAAATTTAGTAATAAAAGGGATTGGGCCCCTGATCTCCACCTTTTGATTTGCCAAATCGTCAATGGCAATATTTTGGCTTCAAAGTATCTTTTTCTTTTTCCTATCAAACACATCACTGTGTAAGTGATATATAATTCAACATTGCCATACAAAAGGGGGTTATATTTTACTGCTTAAATTAAACATGTCACAGAAATACAACTGTAAAAACATTAAAGACCCTAGAATTATTTATGACCTGCATGCCACTCTTGGCTCTCCCAAACCTCCACTTTCCCCAGCCCCTGTTCTAAATGCATACTGTGCTCCCATGCATGAGGTTATCAGCACTGATATATAATGAGCCTTGGCCAAATAGTTAGTGCCACCTGAAGGCTTGGACCTATCCCAGACTGGGACCTAGATCATCCCAGCTGGCATCAATCACATGCCCACACTTCCCAAACCCTGTCTGGTCAAGATATTCATTCCTGGTGTATGGGCTGCTGTGGCACACCACCACCCATCAACACCGGCTAGGTGGCACAAGAAAGGTCAGGCCAAATGAGTTCTATTGGCAACACTAGCAAATACTGCAGAATGGTGTGGAGTAATATTGTATTGCTGATAGCAGCCTGCCGATTATGACAACACAGGTATTTTATATTGTATTACTGATAGCAGTCTGCTGATTATGACAATATAGGCATTTAATGAACACCACTGGGAGTGTACATTACATTACACTCTAGATATATCCAATTCTGATAGTTAAACAACATATAAATTGGATTTCTCCTATTGTGGCATATTATGCCTTGCAGTAAAGGACTCACTGGATGTGTCTGAGGACAGAAATGGCTGCTACTGGATGTTAAACATACTAGATATACAGACATCACGATGTCAGTAAATATCACACAATCTATAAAAGTCTTAACATGTTCAGATCTAAGCTCCAACAATCCTTTTCAAAATTAATATTAAACAGCACATGATTAAGCACTTTTGATCAAGATTATGTAGATAATAATACTGTATATTTATACCGTGCCTATTAGTACTGTATTCCATGCTATACAAATGCACACGATGCTACAAAGTTGAAGAATTTAGGGGAGAGCTATAGTGACAGAAGAAGAGGTTTCTTAAGCTTAGATATGAAAATGTCTAGATAAAGTAGCTATATGAACAATTGGTTGCATACCTCTCTTCCCAGCATGTTAAACTGCTACCCACAGCCTCAGGGTGGCATTCAAACTCAGACTTTCCGGTTTGTGGTCAGATGAACTACCATTGCACCATTGTGTCCGTGAACTCACTAGCCAAGAAGCAGACCCAATGAATTCTGTCCAGCTGTTTGATATAGTCAATGCAGAGCTATCCACAAAAGAATCAACTTTTAGGCACATTATAAGTGTTAATCCTATTAACTCCTGCTACTTTGTCTACAACAGAACACAAGTAAACATTGACCACTGGAATTGGGGTCAGAAATCAATGACATGTAACAGTCTACTGTTCCTATTATTGTTTGTGTTGTGTATGGATGATAGATTTAGATTATTGCTTTATAGTAACAGTTTCAATCTAGGATTCTAGTACCCTGTTTGCATGCATACCTTTGAATAGGTGTGCAAATATACATATATATGTTGTTGTTTTTTGTTGCTTTCAAGATTCTTTCACTTATATCATGACTTGTCAGTTTGGAGCAGGAGGAAACCCGCAACATCCGTAGTGCTGAATGTTGCAGTAAACCTGCGAGCACTGGCAGGTACTGACAAGACCAATGATGGTAACTGCATTGCCACTCTACAGACATCACATCCTATCAATATTGTTTCAGAAAGGTAACTTTCGTGAACATTGATGCCGGGCCCCCGGGGCGGGATTTGAACCTGGAACCGTGGCTCCAACGTCCAACTGTTCTACCACTGAGCTACCACCCGCCCATCTAGGATTCTAATACCCTGTTCACATGCATGCCTTTGAATAGGTGTGCAAATATACATATATGTGTAAATATACACACGTGTGTAGACATGTCATGCGAACACACCTACACATGTAAGCAAATTTACACCAAAATTTACACCAGGAGTAAAAATGGAATGAGGTCTGTATTTTTACACATGTGCAAATTTGCCCTGTATGTAAATGATGTCATGTGAAGCCATAGCAGCAATATCAAGGGTGCTTTTCCAGTTTGGCAGGTTTCAAAGCATATAATCACGGCTATAAATGCTAGTTTTTAACCAAATTTTAGCTAATAATACAAAGTACATTCATTTGGAATAAATATCATCACATTTGTATCTCTAAAGAAAAGGTTTACTATGTCACGGTTGAATAAACATGTCTGCCTGTAAAATTCAATGGAAAAGAGTATACAGGTGGCCAATGCAGTTACCTTCCCTTTGACATTCGGAGTATTCAGAAATATATTAAAACTACTCTCTTTTATGTAAGAATGAGGTATGGAAGTTATTTTTACGTACCTCTGTATATTTACATATGTGTAACTTTACACCCCTGAACAAATGTTGTATATGCAAACAGGGTAAAAAAAGAAAAACACTCCAATATTTAGGTAAATATCAACCAGCTATTACAGAGTATTAAAAGCCACTATTGTGAAAGCATGACGTCTTATCTAATCTATATAGACATGACATTTCTAATTGGAAACATTGTGTTGATCATGATAAATTTCGATAAAATAACTCACAAAAATGACACACTAGGTTACAAGTTGTAGCAGCTATCCGAAAGACAATAGCAGTAGCTCTAGGCAGTTGAATTTCTGTCTTACATGTTTATGCAATTAGTTCCAATAAAAAAAATATGGAATAGAACTTAATGATAATTGAAAGTACCCATTATACTCTTAGTAGGGCTGTCACATTTCACTGATGAATCGCTGTTTCTCTTCTAAAATCGCAATACGCCATTCACGCTACGTGAATCGACTCATTATTCTATTGTAGATGGATTTTAAAATACATGTTCACATCGATAAGCTAGCTTTTTATTTAAAAGAAAACATAAAACTATTGAATCCATATTCAGTGTATCCCCAATAATCCGCATGGTCCAGACTTGGATAGCGAATCGATCAGATTTCTGAATCACAAGGTAATTGTAAAGAGTTACCTCCCTTTGTAACCAAAACCAGAAATGATGTTTACTCATTGTGAACGAGATTTAGACAACGAAAGTGTCATGATTTCACTTGATTGGTATGAACGATCTGATTAACAAAGCAAGTTACCATTAGTTCAGCACTTTGGTTGCATGTTTTCACAGATAGGACTAATGAAAAGTATAATAGAAATGTTGGTTACAGGTCAAAATTGATCAGATAACGGTGAATCTGATACGTGGGAATTGGACTAATAGGGATACACATTTCAAATCATGTTACCCCGAAACAAACATCATATAGTACCACATAGTAGGGCTACTGCTATTGAATTTCTATTTTAAGTATTTTGAGAAGAGTAGTCCTCTATTTCTATAGCGTGTTTTATTCACCAAGCTTGTTATTTTTATATTAAAGTTTTTAGATGTTCACTTTTTTTCTTCATGAATTGTACTGAACCTAAAAATAATTCTTCAGCAAAGTGTTCAAAACAAGAAAACCCACAAGTACAAGCTATAAGATCTACGACCCGTGTATTTTCCAACAGACATATTATTATATTGATCAAAAACGTTCAAGTGTCGCTCGCACCAAGAAACAAAAGGTCAATCAATGACGGAACAAGTGAAGGCAATCAGCTTCGCACCTGAAGATATCCCTCCTTCCATCCCTCCATCCCAGCCACAGTGTAATAGCCACACTGTAATAGCCATGTACAACAATCCCCCAGTCACAATCAACTCTTCTTCATCCGATCACAGGAATGAGATAATGTAGGATGACAACCATCACCACAATCACCAGACAGAACTCTTGCAATAATAGATTGTCTGGTTCTTAGCACGTCTTGAATAATTAAACTATTACTAACATTTTGATAGCTTTAACACATACAAGATTGTAAAGAACATTTTTGTAAATGATTAAGCATGAGTGAGTGAATTATTGTTTTACGTCACAGCGGGAATCTTTCACCCATACGTGACGAGATTAAGCATGAAGACGCTGGTGCTTGATCATTAATGTATACACATGTACATTAAGTAAACTAGCAGTCTGTCAACAATACAAATCATTTTCACCGACACATTGTATTACCTCTTGACAAATAATCATCACAAAACCTCTTTCCTATAAGCAACATTATTATAGAATAATTTATAGTCATGCTCTCAAGCCTAGCTATATGAAACTAAATAACCTCAATTTCCATTATATTTTATTTCATTAAAATAATTATATAAACCATGCATATGCAAGAAAATATGTAACAACGTTGAATCTATCCTAATAACTAGCAATAACCCTAGAAATAACCTCGTCCCTAATTCTAAGAGAAGATGACATCCTTAATCGCAACAAAAACAATTACAAGCATATCATCTCCATGGCAAATAGTTGTCCTTTACTCAAATTAATATCCTAGAAATAATGGTCTCCAAATAATTATGAAAGCTAAATCATGTAAATATCAGAGACATGGGATAAACTTGATTTACTTTCTTTAAATTGCCAATGTCAAATAAAGCATTCATATCATAATTGGAGAACATAATCTAGGATTTGGGACAAACAGTATAACAGGTTAGGCAGGGTCCGCCCTGGGCATGTAAACTAGAGAGTCAATGTGACCCTCAAGACATAATTACAAAGGACTCAAATTTCACTTCACAATTACCAGTATTGCATCTTTTTATATCCTCAACAATACATTAATGGGAGTCATTTGCTTGAAGAGAATCAAATATGCTGGTTTTGCTTGTCAGGGCAAACACTAGGTAATGGATTAATGTGTGAGAGAGTTAAGTGATCTTAAATATGTTACATATCTTGAAAGATTCTAGCATGTAGAAGCCAAGAAAAACTATGTTTTAAACAAGGAAAATATGTTTTATATGTAGATATTTAACATATATGATTTAAAAGAAATAATAAAAAGTTTACTTATCGCTTCAAATATTTTTCTATTGTTAGACATTTTCATAGTAAATCTATCAACAACAAAAGAAATTCAGAGCCACAACTCACATCACAGATTTCTGTGTTAAATGGAACTTTAGTAAATCACAGCAGTATCATTCATAGACTTGAACAGGATTCATTAGTCATGTTATTCTTCTACATATTTCCTGGTGTAACATTACCTACAAAAATATCCTGGTGTAGCCTATTTCCAGGTCAGTGATCAGCCAAATGTCACCTTGAGCAAAGGAAGAGTATAACTACAAGACAAAATTTTATTTTAATTAAATTTGTTTCTTTATCGATTTCCCACATTGATCAAGAGGTACAACAGAAATTAAAATAAGTAGACCAGATTTCATACATTGATCTAGAGGTACAACAGACATTAAAATAAGTAGACCAGATTTCACACATTGATCGAGAGGTACAACAGACATTAAAATAAGTAGATCAGATTTCCCACATTGATCGAGAGGTACAACAGACATTAAAATAAGTAGACCAGATTTCCCACATTGATCGAGAGGTACAACAGACATTAAAATAAGTATACCAGATTTCCCACATTGATCGAGAGTTGAATTACAACACACAAATAAGTAGACCAGATTTCATTTTGGTGTATAAGCATACCTATTACAATGCAAATATTCTGGAAGTTCTCCAAAGCCTATTATTCAACTGACTTGGAAATTATCTTTCCACTGGAACTACATCCAAGTGCCAGATCAATGACACAAAGACTGAAACAGTAGTAAATCTAGTTTTATGACCATCAACAACATAACCCTACACATCTGCTTCAATCCAATCAAATTTCTAGAACCCTCATGTTTGAATGTATGAATTGTATCAAAACATATTCTGGAGAAAAAAAAGAACTGAATAATCATTAGGATCATATCAATATACTGGTCAGGAATGCCAGACAAGAATATCCAGAATCCAACAAAAAAAACAATTTGAACTTATTCTTTCCCAGAAGTCCTCTTGCATTGCAAACACATTGCTGCAATAACACTGAAAGAAGTGCTACACACAAACCAATTCAAAGTCAAATATCGAGAAGAAATAAACAGGAGTAGAAAAAAATGAATGGTTTGAAAGGTTTATCTTAAAAATGCAATTACATGGCATTCAAATTACAAGCAATGTAACCCAGTAACCCATGACAAAATTAAATCAATATAAATAATCAAAAGACGTCTAGGCATGTCCTCACGTTGAAAACTACTTTCTCTACGCATCAACTCCTCAAATGACATGCAAATTTAAAGTGCAACAAGAAATAGAAATAGAAGTCAGATCTGTTGCATTCTACATGTAAAGTACAGTCAACCCTCGCTATGTCAAACTTCAGGGGCCCATTCAATACCTTTGAGACTTTGTGTCATTCGAGACAAGAAAGATGTCCAAATAAAATATACATAAAAATAAAAATGAATGCAGATTTCACCATACATGTCAACATACAACATAAATAAATGTCAACCGTTCAACACATTTATATCCTTGCTATACATATTGATTTTATACGCCGTACCCATATGTGAAATTCAGTATATTTATCATTGAGATTGTAATTTTCAAGAATCCATTCTCCGTAGTGGAGTGCGTATATTTTCTGATGGGTAGACAATTGAAAAGACTTGTGATAAGCACATTGATTTACATCGCTACAGGCAGATTTCATCCAAACTTTTACGTCACTACAGGCAGATTTAATAAGCAGATTTCACCCAAACTTTTACATCGCTACAGGCAGATTTCACCAAACCTTTACGTCGCTAAAGGCGGATTTCACCCAAATTTTTACGTCGCTACAGGCAGATTTCACCCAATGTGATGCGTACATTGATTTACGTCACTGTGATTTACGTCGCTACAGGCAGATTTCACCCAAATTTGATTTATGTCACTACGGGCATTTTTCACCAAAATGTGACTGTTTAGGAAGGAAAACACTGATGCAATCAATCTACCATCGCTAACAATGTTTTTATCAGCACAGCATTTTGGTATGTATGCATAAATTAATTAGTGCTATACATCGCAGCAGGAATATCTCACCCATATGGGCATGTAAATATCCTTCAGAACAGCCGGTGAACAGGTCGTGTGCTACGAATTTTCAACTGGTTATTGTTAGATAGTTGCCAATTTAATTTACAAGTTCGAGACAGATATGCAAAATATATAGTATTTACATGGATTGGGACCTGAATTTCACTTTGAGTTATCGTATGTATTTTTATTACAAATTCAACTAAGAGGGGGTTTAAATAATGATGACTGTATTTGAATTACCTTCCCATTAGCTATGGCCCTGAGATCTCTATAATAGACATATTGTAAGTCAGCCAATTGTCCTGAAGTTTTAATAAAATCACCTGACATCAATGAAAATCTAAAAGTCTTGGACAAGAATACATGCAAATATACTAACCATATTTAAATTTCTGTATGAATTATGCATAGCCAGTTCCAATAGAAGCCATATATTCCTGGAGACACACGATGGCTTATTTGATCTTTGACAATCTACACTATCTTTCTTCCCCATTACCCTCATCCCTGGAATTTACTAAATCACCTTCCATTGCTAGTTGCTTTAACTGCTGATATGTTCCACTGCTGCCACCATTAGTGAAACTCACCTGAGTATCTCCCATCATGCTTATGTTAACGGACAGCATCTCATTTACAGCAAATCAAACATCTAGCAGCTCTGCTACACAATTCCATTTGGCCTATTAATCTATGCATGTACTTGTCTGAAAAGATGTTAACACCAGTGACAATTAACAAGCAGATGGACAATGATACAACTAGAATACATAAGCACTAGCAAATGAGCGCAGGAGGTTGAACTGACATATAACATGAACATTACTAAATACTCATTACTGACATATAACATGAACATTACTAAATACTCATTACTGACATATAACATGAACATTACTAAATACTCATTGGTGGAACTTGGCGTAAACAGGTTCTTCTGTGGACACCAATAGCACCTTTTATATTTGGTTTAATTCATACTCTCAACTACCAAACATGCAGTCATAACAAGAAAAAGGCTCCTTAAATGAAGTTCTTGAAGATGAATAAATGTGTGGTGGTTCTCGAGTGCTCAAACTGTAAGCAATGCTGAGCCTATAGCCTATGATTCCCACCACCAGACAGTATTGAGCATAGAACCTAAATCAGTAGATTTCTCATCCAGAATACCATTACTACACATAAATCCTATCCCAGAATACCATTACTACACATAAATCCTGTCGCCAGATTCCAGGACATTATATGGCTCCATGCAGACTTCGCTTGGTGAGATTGCCCAGGAAATCTATGTAGAACCATGAACACCCAGTACCAGATAGAAGGCGTCATGAGAGCTCATGATAACCACATCAAAATGGTGTAAGAGTATTAGGTTAATAACTGCTGTTGTTTACCATTATGAAATAATAATCAATATATGGCTACCATCAATATTTACATCTTAGATGTTAATATGTTTGACTATTACATAATGGTAATTGTATCTTACAAGACAAAATGATCTATAATTTTTACTTCTTTTTTTTGTTTTTTTTTGTTTTTGTATTGGGGTTTTAAGTCGCTTTCAAGATTCTTTAACTTATATCATGACTTGTCAGTTTAGAGCAGGAGGAAACCCGCAACATCCGTAGCGCTGAATGTTGCAGTAAACCTGCGAGCATCGGCTGGTACTGACAAGACCAAGGATGATAACTGCATTGCCACTCTACAGACATCCTATCAATATCGCGTCAGAAAGGTAACTTTCGCGAATATTGATGCCGGGCCCCCGGGGCGGGATTTGAGCGTGGAACCTTTGGTTCCGAAGTTCAACTACTACCCGCACCGCGACTTAGATCTAGCATTTTGTCTATATCGCCTCATTCAAGGTCAATTGTCAAGGTTTTACGCTGGGTGCGTATGCACGTTGTTATGGACTGCACGTCGACCGTTACTTACAATGACATGCCCGGTGTCCTTCTGGAAGAATCTTGGTCTGAACTTTATTTTACTCCTGCATACGTCCCTGATGGAGATGACCTGTTTATAATATATTCATAATAGTTACCAATATTAATAGGATTTCAAAACAGTGCAATATTGCATCTATAAAAAACACTTTAATATCAACCAGTGCCAAAGGAGGAAAAGGGGCATGCATAAACACGCTTGTTTGTTACTCTACACAATGTTACGTATTCCAAGAATTCACACACACACACACACACACACACACATACACACACACACACACACACACACACACACACAACGAAACACAAGAAAATCAGTCTATATATTAGTACCTTCCTACGTCATTATGTAAGTTAATCTCGTAAAGACGTTATTGCTATTTGAGCTAGCAGAGATTCCCCACTGGCATTGCGCACAGTGCGCACGCTAGCAGCACGTCCCCCGTCCACTCACACAGCTGTTTAAAGATTCTGCGGGCGTACTTGATTGGTCGATTGTGATCAATACCGACTAAGTCGTGGGCCAGTCCAGGTAGTGGTAACTGTAAGATCGGCGGTGCGGCTGAGGACGTGATGTCGGTCGGGGATACTCTTGCTCCAGCATCGTCACTGGAAACTTACATAAACCTCCCGGTGCCAGTTAGCATGGTAAGTTTACTATTTATCCTTTATCCATTAACTTTAATTACTTTTTGTTTTCAACGTGCGGCATTTTCAATATTGTTTTGGAAGTAGGATCGCTCTTCCACTGCTGGAATGACGTTAACAGACACCTGTAGCTAACTGGAAAGGTTTTCGTAAGTTCCAATATTAATAAGAATTGATGGCGTAATTACAGATGTTAATAACAGCTGATGCAGCTTGCACTTGCAATTTTAACCACTAGTGTCAGTTAGGATTGGGATAATGCATTATATTAATAACCCCTCTGCGTTCTAGTTTTCTTGAACGTTTGTCTTGCAATTAGGACATTTCAACGCAACTGAAGATGAACTAAACAGAAGATACTTATTGATATACCTTCTGCCACATTGTAGTTGAATCCGACTGTGTTATGCGCATAACCTCCCAACGGAATGTATGTTATTGCTAGTAAAAGTAACCCCGATTAGCGATAGAGAGTGATTCTGACAGAGAGAGAGAGAGAGAGAGAGAGAGAGAGAGAGAGAGAGAGAGAGAGAGAGAGAGAGAGAACATACAATCTGCGTCTAATAAATATAACGTTCTTCATAGATCCTTGTGTTGAACTACCATACTACATACCGGTAGTTTACAAATTGCGACCTTAGTTAAATTGACAGATTATCAATTGTTTGCCGCTTGATATGAGTATGTGAAACCGAATGAAGACCAACCGAGAGCCTTTGACGTACAACTTCATCCAAGCGATGATTTCTATCCAATCTTCATGTTTTGCCGTGAATGATATATAGATCTATTTTGTTCTGAAAGTTGATATTCTACTAGCTTCTCGCTATCTGTTTCTATCGTTTTAAACAAACCTATTATGTAGTGAAGCCAGTGGGACAGTGTATATAATTAATGCATGTGAATAAATAAATCCCATTAACTATATGTATCACTAGATAGGTTCATGTTACTAAACTTGTTCTTACCATTAAACATGCTCTGATAACTAAATATGTTATTATCTCGAAATGTCTTGCTCCTACATATTATCTTGTTACTAAATATATTCTCATCACAAAATCTTATTCTTATCACTAAACACTTGGACGTTCTTATCACTAAATACATTCATGTTATTATCACAAAATGTGTTCTAATGAGGGTGACAGTAGTAAGGTAGTATTTGACAATGGTATACACGAACACTGCAGAATTGATTATGTCTACATTTCCGATTGTTAAGCTAAGTTATTTATGTAGTGCCATTATCAAGGAAATGACTTCAAACCGCTTAGGAAAATGTTTGCTTGAAGATAAGTGCCTTTAATATTGTTATTGAATGTGGATACAGTGCTGCTGTCTGAAGTGGGGGAAGTGCATTCATGGAAGTTGTGTCTCAACATCTTGCTGTATGTGTAGCCAGAACACGAACCAGCTGCAGAAGAGAAGACTGCCATTTCAGAATCGGTTATTTGAGCCCCAGTCACACTGTCGTTCTGATCCTTTTCAGACATGTTTAGTTCTTTGTATTTCGGCAACACTTTCGTCGAGCATTGCACAGGTCACAGAGCTGCCACGACAGTTTTTAAATTTCGAAACTGTCGTGGCTCCAACACGGACGTTGGCGAATTTCTCCACGAATACCTGTTCGTTGTAGTTCGCCATCACATATCATAACAGTGTGACTGGAGATTTACTAGTCCCAGCGACCATAGCTGTTTAACGTAACTTGGTTGACCAATATACGTCTTGGAAGGCGTGTCTGCTCTAACTGAGGTAGTATCTGTTTGGCTAGAAATGTAATCTTTCCATAGCATCTCTAGATATTACTTTCCCAGCTACACGCTCGTGTTATATAGTCTTCCCCCGTAGTGTTGGTACTGTAGAGTGAGACGACATAGCTATTCACTGGTTTTACAAACACGCGCATGCGTTGCCTGTTATTATCCATTAAATTTAGTTGATTACATTAATGTTGTAATTTCTCGATTTAGAAGATTCAGTTCAGATTTAAACCTGTTCTATGTTCATGTATTTGAACTGACAAGCTATGCAACATAAAATAGCTGTCAATAGTATCTAGTAACAGCGGATTGATCAGCAAACGACTATAATTATACGTGAGCTCATTTGATGTTGTGTATTGAATAAATACACATTCTAGTTATGTAATTGAAACATATTACAACAATTTGTAGAATTATAGTGGAACTTCAAAGGCAATGCATTGCTTACCATTAGCAAGAAAGATACTAAAAGTTACAAAAGAGAATCCATATTTACGATGTGGTGATCACACTTTTACTGCACGTTAGTAGTGAAACGAGAAGCAACATTTCCAAACTGGTAACATCTAAACATTGGCACCCTGTATGTGTTATCTAGTAGTCAATATGATAGCATGTTAGACTACGAACACGAAAATTCATGCTTCAACCCAGTCAATATCTACCCCGAGTTTCATATTAGAGGAAGACTTGTAAACAGAACATTCAGTACTTAGCTGTATCAGCAGTGAGTTGTGAATCCTACAGTAACACAAATCTGAACTTTCGTTTATCCTCCCGTCAAAAACACATCATTAGAAAACAGGTACATATTAAAATAATTAATCTAGTCGTCCAAACACAAAAGTATTAATTATTTATTCCTCTGTTAATAATAGCTAAGTTTGGTTCAAACAACATTTCTTTCGTTGATGCTAACGGATTGCCAAATAGGCCAACACGGACACATTTTAGCGGTGGCGAGCACAGACAAATGTAATTGTAACTGTTCGCGTCTAAATGTTACTAAGTATTAATAATAATAATTATGATAAAGTACCTTCATAAATACCATAATGAAATAACCCCTTAAACTGACCGAATACGACGGCGATTAGATGCATATTAGAGTCAGTATTAAGGAAATGAGTGGATACATTGACATCATATAGCAAAGGCCAGGTAGAGGTAAACTAGCAATAAATAATCATAGAGTCACAATTACTTCAAGATGGCTTGGCGTCAGATACTTAACATTTAAATACTAAGGGTATGTGTAATTATGTATGTACTATTAATCACGTTATCAGTGATGGCTTAGTCATTTGCGTCATGAATTATTACACATTTCGTGTATTATATTCCACACCAATAGACTATGATTGGATTAAGTGAAGAAATATTGTTATCATTTATTACACTATTGTTAATAAACTATTGATAACATTAATATAGTAACAAAACACAATTATATTTGGCATTGGGTGGTTTATTTTCAGTGGGCAATGTTCACACGAGATTTTGGTGAGAATGATAGAGAAGCCTTATACATCTCGTTCAGTTTCAGATTCACATATGACAATGCGTAGAGGTTTTCTAGTGGTAGTGTTATACATAAAACAATTAAGGAATCCTTCCCACTATAATTAATTCCGTCAGATTTAGCCATGACTAATTCCACAACATTTACCTGCTTGCAATTAGTCTTGATTTGATTTGATTTGTACAGACAAAAATATATGTTTTTACTTGAAGCTGAAATTTAAATATGCCATGGATTAAACTTTACGTATATTTCTTGCAGGCAATGAACATGACGCTGGCGGAAATGAACTCATCGTCAACCACAACATCGTCGCCTTCCGTGGTCAATGTTACAACGCTAAAGATACTCCTCTCGATCTTAGAACACCACGTGCCCTACGCCATTGCCATCAACAAGTGCATTACCCCTATCTGGTACGTCATCGGTTCTCTCGGCAACATCCTGTCCGCTACCATTTGGCTTCACCCTCGCTTCAGGACGTTCAACAGTGCCGCCTATTATCTGGCTTCGCTGGCCATCGCCGACCAGGTGTATCTGCTGCTACACGTCTTCTACGAACTGCAGAATCCCTGGATGATCCGAGCTCTGGATCTCCAGGGCTGGTGCCAAACGTGGAATCTACTGTATATGGCTGCTCAATACATCTGTGTTTTACTCGTGTTCGCTTTCACCGTGGAACGCTTCCTGTCCATTTGTCACCCTTTCCGGTCGGAGAGGTTCAGCCGCACTTCCCGATCTCCACGGGTGATCGGTGCTATCGTTACCATATCCTTCTTCTTCGCCACCCCTCAGGCGTATTTCTGGGAGGTGAACATGTTCTCGGAGTGTAGGGTCAGACACACGGAAATCGTCCGAGGGGAGAGGTCCTTCTATTCGATCTGGTCATGGGGATCGGAAATGATCGTTTTCGCCGTGGTGCCAGTGTTAGTCCTGCTTGCGAACATCTGTGTTCTACGGAAAATGAGATACGTTGGACATCTGAAATGCAAGGACGCATCCACTTCCAATACAGTCAATAACATACGATATGTCTCGACCACCGTCACGTTACTGTGGGTATCGTTCTTCCTCATTTTTACAACGCTACCGGTGACAATAATGTTCGCAATCCAGTCAAAGATTACGCTCGGTGACAACATGCCGATGAAGGATATGGCTAGCAACAGTGTCTGGCAGTCGTATTTTTCATACTACACTGCTAGAGCCATCATCAAAGAGATAGGTATGTCGCATCATGTTTTTAACGTACTCATATACTGTTTTACCAGCAGACGGTTCAGAAGAAGAATCATGTACATTGTGTGGGGACCTGTTCCGTGCTCAAGGGGAGCTGGTCGCGATGACTCGTGGAGAAATCCATGCCCATCCCCAAAGGAAACTTCAAAAATGTGTCTGAATTCGAGATGACGGGAAACGTACGTGTGAACCCCAAGAGATGTACCTCTCGGTTCGGGATCACCGGATACTGTAACTTAAATGAATGCCGAAAGTGATACTATTGTTGTCGGTACAAGATACAGCTCCAACGCCAAGTTAATGCGGCGCAAATATGTATGACATGGAAAACTAGAAGATATGAAAAGGCGTTGAATATTTGTTGCTCAATTTGTTGAATGAACTAAGAAGAAAAAAAACCGGGTGAACAAATTATATGTGATACATACATTATGTAAGCCTCTGTGAAGCTTACAGCTACTTAATGGAATTATATTAATATCGGAGTAGTTGATATTGCTACATTTTACATTGTTGATTGCGGACGGGGAATTGCCATTGATACAACCGTCACTATGATATATTGGATACTTAAGTGTTCTTTCTGGATCGAAATCTGCTATTTTTTTGGTGATAATATCTACATTCCTGATACTTTGACATTACGATTGCCTCATTCCAGAGTTTCCAATTACGTTGTTTGTTTGTTAAAAGTTTGTATCGTTGAAGATTTGCTTAACGTGACCTATGTATGTTTCGCCTGTGGTAAAAATAAATACTCAGAAAAGTTACGACACATTTTACATTTTATTTCCATTAATGGATATAACAGATCACCAGTGGACATGACTTAGAAACATACGAACATATGTGATTTATAATAATATTAACACATCCAATATTGAGAATTTCAATTGAGCAAATTATTTATTGTTCCCTAAACGAAACTACCTTCCGAGCAAGACCTCCAACAACTGAGCTGGTGATTGCATCGCGTTATATGTACAGCAATGACGTATCTCATGATAGGTGAATACAGACTCGTTTGGGACAGAATTGACATTGTTGCATACAATAACGAAAGGTGGAATTGTGCACTGTTAACGAAGTCGATGGACTTCCGCTCGCTGTTACCTGTTGACTCGGCCTAATCGTCAGTCATGTCAGACTCACAAACCAAATTGCTTTATACCTCATGATCAATGGATACTTCCGTTCACATTGAAGTACATCGCGTCGTGTTTGGGGAATCAACTATCCAGATTCAACTCGCACGTGCGTCAGACAATTTTATTACGGGAAACTAAGAATTTTAATCCTAAAGATTTTTGGAAATTTCTTAAGTCAATGGATTAAAAACGTTACCAAGAAAATCACCTAGATATTAGTACATTATATAATCATTTTAAGGAGCTAAATACTTGTGAATATGATAATGGGGACTGGGACCTAAATTTAGATGAGGTCCAAGTTAGTGAAATACTGGATAGAAGATATATTAACTATTGTTAAAAAGTTTAAAAAAATCAAAGCAGGCTGTCTAGATGGTGTGTGTATTGAATATATTAAATCTACAATCAACCAATATGTAGGCTTATTTAAGGCAGTACTAAACTATAGTGAAATCCAATTTATAAAACAAAAACAAAGGCAGTACTGGTGAGCCGCGAAATTAAAGACATCGCTTATCAGTTACTTGTGTAAAGTGTTCACCTCTATTACAAGCGATTGGTTACAAAAGTTCTCGGATGACGTAAACTTAATCGGTGAAGAAAAAGCCGGTTTTAGACCGAAACATTCAACATTATATTTGTGTACTCAAAATACTAATTGAAATTTATCAACACCTAAATGGCATTTGACAATGTATGGATATATGCACTGCGGACTAAATTGATTAAGAGTAACAGAAGGATAAATGCTAGAAAATGATTTATAATATGTAACAACACATTAAATATTGTGTATAGTATAATACTATCATGTCCCCGCTATTCCCATGTGAATCCGGTGTAAGATTTGCCATGTATTTAAATGATCTTGAATCATTCTTAATAATAGTCTTAATGGATTACACTCTGTAAATAGACTAATAGAAGAAAGTTTTAATCCTACTATACGCAGATGATACTGTGTTAATTGCAGAGAGACACAACCAACTACAAGATGCATTACAAATCTTTGAAAATTATTGCAACACGTGGAAATTCAAAGTTAACATAAATAAAACCAAGGTAGTAGTTTTCTCCAGGGTCGTCGTTAGGAAAAATGCAATTTTATATTAATAATACTCCAAGTAATGTTACATTATGCAAAGCGATTAAACGTCTAGCAGGAAAAGCATATAGGTCCATGTTTTCTGTTTTCAAAATCATATGAAACTAGAAATTCCCATAGAATGCCAACTAAAGTTATTTCATCAGTTAATACTACCAATATAGGGGCTGTAAGGGGGTGACGTTTATTTTTAGAATTTCTTAGAATGTCCCAGAATTTACTAACTTCCAGTGATAGCTAAACACGAGTACTAGGCCTTAGGTTGACTAAACTCGAGATAAAATCTTAGTACACCTATAATACGGATCGTGTGCTTACATTTCTGTTCAATTCAGAGATGAATCATGTTGTTCAGCATGGTCCACACGTGATAGATCGGGATACAATGTAAATAAAACACCTACGCCTACGCACGTGTCACCGTGTAGGTTATCACCAGAATCTTGAAACCGAATGTCTAAAAATAGATTTTGACCCACTAATGCGCGCTCTGAATTATGGTGAAATACATTGGTTGAGGTAGATGTGAAGACGAATCATGTCTAATGAAATTATATTAAATTGTACCTTGCGCTTTCATCAGCCCCCACCCCCCTCTCTATCTCTCTCTCTCTCTCTCTCTCTCTTTCTCTCTCTCTCTTATCTATATATATATATCTATATCTATATCTATATCTATAATCTCTCTCCCCCTCTCTCTCTCTCTCTCTTTCTCTCTCTTTCAGGCTTATGACAATGACTGACGGAGACGTCATTGGGGTCCTGTTTCAGCTTGTGGTCGTCCTAAGGTTAGCAGCCACGATGTGGGTCGTATTACACACGGTAAGGAAGTCAAGGCAGGACAGAGCCCTTGGTATGTCCTCATCAGAGAAATTAGCAAAGTGAGTTACTGCATAACGTGAATTTATATAGTACAGAGAATGCCAGGATATTAGTAATCAATAAGTATACAGCCATAGTTTTTTTGTGTGCACGGAATGATGAAATTTAGAATTGGGTTACTTTAAATAACTCAATGCAAATTTATGCATTACTAGTCCAACAAACGTACGGATATTTTTTGTGTGTTTATTAACAAAAAAAAAGGTTATGTGGACTGATTTTGACAAGTCAGATGCACTGGGTCCGCTCTACATGTCCCTGTGGTCAAATGCACTGGGTCCTCTCTAAACGTACCTACACGCGGGCACTGTATAAATATGATCCCTCTAGTATCACCAAAGACCCCCCCCCCTCTCTCTCTCTCTCTCTCTCATCGTGGGAGAAGTCATTGCTGTCCATAAAATTAAATTCATTGAAGGGCTCTAAGTTAACGACTTGAACGTTTCTTACTATACGAATTATATACTAAAAGAGTTATCTTGCGGCAGTTAAATAACGAAAATAATATAGTTTTGAAACACAGAATTCCAGTTGTCATGGACATAGTAGGAACGTGACATTTCAACAGAGTAATTTATTTTATGAAACACGTAGGGGGAGCAGACAAAATTTACAAATGATAAAATACGCGTGAGAGAGTTGCTTTAAACATACACTGTAGCTAATAACAATTGCTATTACAACTGTAATGTAAGTTGTATGGTACTTTGTTTTTCAGAGAACGACTATCTGTGGAGGTTCGTTGATTAATTCGGAATGGGTCATTGCAGCCGCTCACTGTGTTCGTAATTTTGAGACATTTTTCAATTACCCTTTCAACGTAAACGCCGCTGACTTCTACTTTGGTACACATCAATGTAATGGCAACAGGGGTATACGACGAAGACTGAAAAGATTCATTGTTCATCCCGACTATTACAGTTATCAAAATGACCTGGTTCTCTTCCAGCTCGATAAGCCAGTTGTATACACTGATTTAATACTTCCGGTTTGTCTCGAAAGAGAACGCGTCGCTAACAAATTACTTGTAGAAGGACGGTCCGGAATCGTAACTGGTTGTGGTACGTTAAATGAAAGGGGCCGACAGCCGACTACGCTCCGTGAGGTGAGCATACCATACGTAACTCGAAACGTTTGCCGGAAAAAGGCAGAAAGATGGAACATGACATTAATTTCAGGGATGTTCTGCGCTGGCTACTCCTTCGCAAATCGCGGCGACGCTTGTCAAGGTGACAGCGGTGGACCGTTTGTGATGAAGGATCGGGGCCGATGGGTCCTGATGGGAGTGGTGTCCTGGGGGGTAGGGTGCGATCGGGTGGGGGAGTACGGTTACTACACCCACATCTCGCACTACTATGACTGGATCAAAGCCGTCATATCAAGTTAAGACGTTGACGTTTTGTGACGATGTTGTCAAATTTGTTGTAACCAGAGCATTATCTTTCTGTCAAATAAATTATAGTCTATTGCAAAGCTTTTTTTTGATTTTAGATGTTTGTTTTCTTCTTTAATACACTTTATAAGAAGTCGTAGAGGCGAAGCCTAGATTGAGGTGCATAGATAAGTACAGGCTGGCCATGGTGTTGAAAATGTCACTATTCCAACAGACCAGTGAGATGTACGAGTGCACTTGGAACAACTAGCAAAGTGTGATCATCTCTCTCTGTCTGTCAGTCTACGTGGCTCTCTAGATCTGTCTCTCCCTCCCTCTCTCTCTTTCCATAGAACTGTATGTCTGTCTCTCTTTTTCTCCCCCCTCTCTCTCTCTCTCTCTCTCTCTCTCTCTCTCTCTCTCTCTCATCAATGCTATCATACGACTGTAAAAACGGATCTAGGGTTTAGAAGCTCGTTTACAAATTTATTTCACTCATATCGCGGCGTGTATGTTTTGTGTACAAAAGCCCTGCTTGTACTCGACGTGTAATGTCCTGCCGCAGTTATTTGGTTAGTTTAAGCATAGGTGCAAATTTGCAATTGTCATGTTATATATGTATTTTTGTCAATTGGCCTGGAAACAATAAAACAATTCAATTCAATATTAATATTTATTATTCCAAATAATATTGATTTCCAATCTCTACGAAGTACATGTACTTGTCATTAATATTATTGTGGAATATAAGCCAACCAATAACAAACTATATCCCTGTAATTCATCCTAATGATCTGTGAATAAAATACTGTAATTTGAAATATAATCATGTATATATTGCTGGGGTGTGAAGTATACATATCCGTAATATAGTCTTTGGACAAGATCATTCCATCAATTCCCACTCATAATGTGTAAACATAATAATAATAATAATAATAATAATATATTGTGCCAATTCCACGCTCGAAGACGTGTTCATAGTGGTACATTATTACCCAGATCAACGTATCAGTGTGCTCTCATTTTCCTTCCCAACTCTCTGGGAAGTATACAACCCGAGATGTCTTACAATACAAGTGCCAATAGTAAATATTCTTGTGAGAAATTCAAAGCATTGCCGTCTGTTGGACATGGTATTTTGAATAAACTGTTTCACATGCACTGTCAAAATGCTATGTCTAGCTTTGAATTTCCCGCAAGACTATTTACTATTTATTTTTAACCAACCGGAAGCGAGAACGTGCATATCAGAAATGCGATTTAATTCAGAGGTATTTATGGTAAGAACTGCACTCACGCGGAACAGGAAATAGTACCATTAGGATAACTACAGAGCTGCAAATAAAGTAGATATGCACATGTAAAATTTCAGTCGAATGTTGTTATACTACTAGATTGCTGTGCAAAGTTGGCCTAGACTGGTAGTTGTAGTTGTGTAGCTAAAAAGTGCCCCGTTTACTATTTTGCTATCTACGTATATGGCACCCTTAGCTACAAAGGATTGCAGTAATACGCATCAACAATAGTACGCACCAGATCGCAATACGCTGGGATAATCACTACTTGTGGCATAAATACACGGGGCAGAACGAAATACAACTAGGAATGGATTCACTAACCATTATACTTCATGTCTCTATACTTACTTTCGAAGGAAAAAGTTGTTGTCTAAAATGTTGCTAAAAATAGCTGCAAGATGGCGTCGGTTGATGAGCGCGATCGGTGACGCATGTCATAACATATTTTGTAAAAGCAACATTTTCTTTCGAAAACAAGCATGGATACATGAAGTATAATGGTTAGTGAATCCAATGCTAGCTGGATTTCGTTCTGCCCCGTGTATTTATGCCACACGTAGTGATTAACTCAGCGCATTGTCATTGAGATCTGATGTGTACTTTTGTTGCTGTATATTACTGTAGCTAATGGTGCCATAGATAGCAAAATAGTAAACTAGGCACTTTTTAGCTACAGAACTGCAGCTACAAGACTGGTAGTAGCATTTCTCCTTTATATTATTATATTTTTTTAATATTTGATTTGTTATTATTATTATTACTATTATTATTATTTTATTGTATTAAATAAATGACTTTATTATTAGATCTATATAGATCACCGAACCCCTGTGACACCAATTATTGCAATACAGTATCAGCCGGTGCTCCCAAGTTTCCTGCACCTTACGCTATTTAATTATTATGTATATGGACATTTACAGGTGTTTTGGGTTTCCTTTTTTCGTGAGCTAATTAATAAATCACATTATGAGATACAGAAAGATGACTATAAAATGAGGTATTACTGTTTATTTTCACTTTATTAGACCATACAATGTAATATGTTTAGTGAGTAATGATTATTACAGTCATCTGATATCGTCCCCACCCTGCTCGTTTTCCACGGCATTGGCAATGATCCAATCGTAGAAGTGAGATATGTGAGTGTAGTATCCGTACTGCCCCTCCCTGTCGCACCCCACCCCCCAGGACACGATCCCAACCTGCACCCACCGATCTTTGTACCTCATCACATACGACCCACCGCTGTCCCCTTCACAAGCGTCGCCGCGCATTGCACGGGAGTAACCGGCGCATATCATACCGGAAGTGAACTCCGCATTGACCTTCTGCGCACTTCTCTGGCAGACGTGTCGATTTACGTAGGGAATGCTGACCTCTCGCAGAAAGGTTGGCGACTGTCCGTCTTCGTATAAACTACCACACCCAGTTATAACTCCCAATCTCCCACCTAGAAGCAGTTCGTTTACGAAGCGTTCGTTTTCAAGACAAACAGGCATCACGAGATCGTTGAACTCGATTGGCTGCTCAAGCTGGAACAGAGCTACGTCATTGTCAAAGTTCTTTTCGTTATAGTCGGGATGTAGGATGTACTTCTTCAATCGTCGGTGAATGCCCTGTCTGCCGTCGCAACGGACGGTGCCGATGTAGATGTCAACGGCGTCCCTGGAGAATGGGTAAAGAAAAAACTTCTCAAAGCTTGACACGCAGTGCGCAGCCGTAATGAACCACTCGGCGTTAATAAGCGATCCTCCACAGAATGCTGTCTTCTGAAAGAAAGACGTATTTTTGTAAATTAGACATGTTATCCAGTAATGTCAACATAATTAAGATACTGTACTGCGTTTCACGAACAAGGCGTATATTTAGTCAGGCGTGTATATTATGTATACGACTCCATTTAGTCAGCCTTTGTCTGTGATTTACATCCATTTCATCAAGGGGATGTAACCCTGGTCGTACCTGATAGATACATTCCTGACTAAACATACGACAGTTTCGTGAAACGAAGGCCTGATCATGAATTGTTTTTGTCTGAATCATATTGTTACATCGTATGGCATAAATCCTGTATTTAATTCCTGTCGTATGGTCCATATTCGATGTCATCATCGAAACAGTGACCATAATGCCTACTTACCATCCGTCATCTGTCAAGTTGACGGACCCATCAAACTGACGAATGCAATGCGCGGCGACGCTTGTGAATGGGACAGCGGTGGGTCGTATGTGATGAGGTACAAAGATCGGTGGGTGCAGGTTGGGATCGTCTCCTGGGGGGGGGGGGGGGGGGTGCGCCCG